>JABASH010001504.1:0-25684 GCA_019776445.1 Tomocerus maximus | reverse complement strand
GGTTATACTCGGCCTTTTTTCATCACTTTCAAACGCACATTTCAAAGTTAGTATATAAGAACAAAATATATAATTGCGAGTGAACAAAAATTACCTTATTAATTGTAGATCCTTTTTCAGTTTTTTAGCACAGTGTGAACCAAGTACGTTTGTTATAATTATTCAAATCAATTACATTTTTGCACTTTCAATCCAGTTCTGCCACCTAAAAAATTATTTATCAGCATCATTCTCCTTTGCGATTTAATTACAGATATATTCTCCCCAAATTATGAAAGAAAGTTATAAATGGTTAATAATTTTTGACTATACTTACCAGTTTTCCATTCGTACACCCAGATCGAACGGTCTTGAAAACGAAATGCCGCGAGTCCAAGTCAATTCGATTAGTTCATGTTTCTTCCCTCTTTTATTCGAAGGTTTCCAAAGCCGAAAAGATGCGTCCTATACTAGCCCCAATTTCTTTTCCAAAGAATACGTTATCTCCAGCTTCAGCCTGTTTTTACTCGGTACACACTTGGTACACTATTATACTTAGGCTTAGGCTAGGGCTAGGTGGGTATATTAATTAGGTTCCTAATAACTTCATTAATGATACAGTTTTATCAAATCGACATTAAGATTTACACGATTGCCTAATTTAGTTAATTTTCCCAGATTCATTTGATTTTGTTTAACAATTAATTTACAGTTACATTATCGCTGCACAGACACAGCCTTAAGAAGTAGATAATTCCGCTTATGTGATCTTTGCTTGGACAAATTAATTTTCATATAGGCTTAGGCTTGGTATGAATATTAAGATAATGACTAACAATTTTGTAACCCATGTATCTAACAAATTGTAACAAATAAATAATAAATACTAATACTAAAGGCTTGCTACATTTATATTATTTGTAGATCCTATTTTATGTATTACAAATAGTATTATCCAGTTATAGTCATACAAACACTTCTAAGAAACATTTATTTGGCTCTACATAGCTTGTCTATGTGATCACAAACCTACTATTACTTATAGTTAATGTTAATTTAACAAATTACATCGTAATTATTATCATTATTTGCTCTACTTCCTAATTTATTTGAATAGTAGGTTTATTTCCTTACATCTATAAACATGCTTTGCTAACAATTTAATAAAACTCTTTTAATTAGGTACAAAAATGACGACGCTATTTTCTCATCATATAGAAAAAATACAAAAACTAGTTTCAATAACGGTAAGGTAATGAACATAGCTAATTAGAAAATCCTTTCGCCTGTTTGTACATTTTAACAAACGGGAGTAGCCAGGACTGGACAAACAATCACAAAATCATTTTGCAATTACTTAAATCTCTACAATACCGTTTTTGTCCTTAGAATTTCATTTACATCGATATATAGGTACACATTTAAAAATCTTTAACCATAAGTACATTTTGTTACACTTACTGCAACGTAATGAGCTAACTTTAACTACATCTTAATACTATACATACAAATGTTCTTATTCTTAGTACTATATAATTATTATTGTGCTCTTAAACTGCATGTACATTTTAAAGTTATATGTATATAACAGTTAGCAAAATTTCTACTAGCTGGTCGAGTAAACTTCCTAATAGTATACCCTCCCTGGCAATGTAACGTAAAAGGTACTAATGAAATAAATAATTTACTTTCTATGCGCGTATAAACAATAAATTCGCTAAATAAATTCTCTAGTAGACACTCTAAATGTAATCATCATGGCTTTGGCAGTAACATTTGCATATCCGTTGACCACTTCATTTTTATCTCAATGTACTGTTAAATAACATGAGAATCTGAGTATCTGTCTGCTAACAATCTGACCATATTATACTAACTGAAAATCAACTAGTATTACACTAATTAAAAATCTTTCTTAGGCAAAAGTAGCGTCATTATACATTTCTGACAACAAAGCACTCTCCATTTCATCTTAAAAGCTTACACCAAAATCACTAATAACAATATATAACAAAAACAAAAAATATGAAAGAAATAACAACTGTTTTACTAATTAAAGGTAATTGATAAGTACTCCATGTAATTGTGTAACAGGTATACCTTTGTAAGTACATTCCTCTAATTGTATTAACTTTCACGAGGTTGTACAAGTTTAATGAGAGAAGAATTAGAGCTTGACAGATTTAAAATTCCCAAAATTGTTCAGTCCTTCTCCAACAGGTAAGGTAGTAATTTTCGAAAACCCATTTAATTAGTGTTTCTCATTGCTACTTTAAAACTACGTTTTTTCCTTTCCACAAGAAACAGATTCTGTGCTAGGAATAACTTCAAAAATGTTGTATTAATGACTTGATCTACCACTCTCGTTACACTCTGTAAAGTTTTAAATACCTACGTTGATAGCGGTAGAAATTATTGGTAATTGGAGTATCAAAGTTTTTCTTCGTTTACAATTACATAACTTTCTCCTCGATTTTGTCCCTTTAGTCAGTGAAAATTATCACATTGCCTTGTCGCTTATTGAAATAAGAGTTCATTTTCCACCCATTAGTAAGAATTCAGTCTCCCAGTATCTCAATTCACTTTGTCACTTGAATTTTCTGTTACAATTCCCGCATTATACCGTGGAAAAGAGGGTTTGAATAGTTTATTCTATTACAACCTCAATTCGTTCAAGAATTTTCCCTTTCATATGATATTTATTGGTGTGTTTAAGTAAGCGATCAAGATCCCGGAAAACTCCATTACAATGTCCGCAAGGGAATGCTTCTATACCAGAAGTGGATTTCGGAGGAGGCTTTTCTTCCTCTTCTTCGTCATCAACATCAATAACTTCAACTGACTTTGACTCTCTTACGTAAATAGCAGGTTGTACCACGGCAGTAGGTCGTTTAATGGCTAGACTTGCAGAGCCCAAAAGCTTTCGCATAGTGGGAACATTATTTTTCTCCACCACAGAAGAGCCTGAAGATGAGATCGACTTAAAAAAATCATGGTGTCTATTTAGTTGAGGTGGGTAGTCTCTGTTGAAAATCTGCTTGAGAGGGAAGCCTGGTAAATTAGTTGAAGTCGGAGTTGATTCATCAGTGTCAACAACTTCTTCAATTTCCAGTCCTAATGGTAATTTTGGTAATTGCTCTCTATCCTTCAGTTGAGATATGAAGGAGGCTGACGAAGACGAGATACCAGACTGTGAAATGGAACTCTGGCCACGATCCTTGGTAGTGTTGTTCATAAAGTCGGCCAGACTCATTTTAACCGGGAGATTATTGGATGCATTCCCAACAGTGGAGACTTTTTTATTGATCAAATTATTTTGTACATTTGTAGGTTTTGAAGATTGAGCCAGCATTGTTCTTCTGTCCAATTGTTGTGCTTCTAGAAATCTCTTTCCTTTACAGCTTGTTCTCATATGTGCCAATAAGTTATCCCGTCTGCGGAAAGTGCTGGAGCAGAGTTCACATTGAAATAACTGGTCCCTTAAATGAGTGTGCATATGTCGGCTGAGAAGCGTTGCCGTCTTAAAACTGAGATCACATTCACTACATTTGTACGGACGATCATCACCTTGAAACTTAAAGCATGGATCCCCAAACCCACTTCCTAATTTATCTTGAAAATTAAAGCATGGATCTCCAAACCCACTTCCTAATTTATCTTGAAAATTAAAGCACGGATCCCCAAATCCACTTCCTAATCTCAAAGCTTTGGCCAAGTGTGGATGCAAATCATCGGATCGTCGATTATACGGTCGTTTCTTCGGAACAGTAGTGATTGGGAAGTGAGATACATTTCTATTGTGTTTGCCCAGCAAACTCACTGAAGGTACGTCATTAGTATGCTTTTGATTCTGACTAACATCTTCTAATCGTCTGTTATTAGTAGACAACCGGGAGAGCGACAAATCTTCCCCTACATTCTCCCTCTTTGATCGAAGACGAAGCTCTTCATTTGGCTGCTCAATGTACAGATTACTATTACTAAAATTAATCACTTCATTGCTTCCTGCAGCGACCAAAGGGGATCCCGACCTGTCACTGTTGCTAATTTGACTTGAGCTTTGAACTTTCACATTGACATTAACATTTACGGAAGGAACTAGATTAGGCGGTGAATTCGGTTCTGACTTGGTTACAATTCGGCGGGTGGGTGATCTAGAAGAGCTATCAAGACCAATTACATCACTTAATTTCCTTATTTCAAAATCGGAAGTAGTTGACACTTTTGGTGATGCCATAATCATCGCTTCCAATAATGGCATATCTCCTCTGGAAGATATCTTTTGATTGGAAACTGACCCCACTCGTCCTCCCGTTCTTCGCCTAGCTCTTCCTCCATAAGAAAACTGTCTCCTAGATAAATCCGAAGACTTTTTCCGAAAACTTGTCGTAGATGATGGACTATTATCATCTGAGTCCGAATCGAAATCTTCCTCGTCCTCCTCCACCCTCCCATCTTCACAATCACGTCCTCGTGCTCCAATGTAGTTAAAAATCAAGGACATATCATTTTCATCCGTGGGACTCGGACTGTCATCATTGCCGCTGTTATTCAGACTCGAGTCGTAGTCGTCTTCAAGATCTAAAGAACTATCAGCCTCGATAGCCACGGGTTTATCTTTATGCCAATCTCGCATTTGTTCTCGACTCTTTGGTTTGTAAGATTTGGGAGCTGTGAGCAAACCGTACAATATTGGAAATTCTTCTGAAGGCTCGAGCTCTGTGTCTGCCCCAGTTCTTCTCCCATTGCTCCTGTTTCTGCTCTCCATTATTCTGCTTTTGCAACGGAAAAATTATGTCTTGAGTTTATCACGTATCTCACTCACTCGCCTTCGTCTCTACGTTATTTCCCTTTCGCTTTCTTTATTTCTTTGAACTAGGACACGTTTTCTAGTCCAACCTCGAGTCTCTGGGTCACTCTTCCACATCTACACCCACATCTCGACTAATCCCATTCACCACATCAAGTTCAATGTGAATGTAACAACAACTCAGCTACTAAGTAATGTACAAACACATACACAGCCTTCACTCCTTCGTACTTCTCAGCAATTCCAATATTTATTCTCCACACTTTGCAATTTTAATTCTTCCTTTACAGTCCCTTCTCCAAATCCTTTCTGCAATCAAAACAAATTAAATCAGTTAGTTTATTTATATCCATTTTTTATTTGTCATCAATGGAAACTTTGAACACCAGAATCAACACATATCTGATACTATTGATAAATTAAATAAATCATCTTGAGTCAATAAGAATGATCTTCGTGGTAATTATGATCATTTAAAAATTGGTCTAGATTTCAGATTGCAATCAGTAACTTCACACATACACTTTTTACAATTATTCCGTAGTCGCATCGCAGTGTAAATACACAATAAACTTGACGCTTACAGTCACAATTTCGATATATGAGCCTACCCTCAGATTCTGTTAACTTATAACTTTATTTGCCTGTTTGGCATCTTCTTCAGGAAAAAACCCAATTCCAAGCATATGGCATATGGAAATGTATTTATCAATTAAAAGAGCTGTACTACTTTCATGATACTTACTATCATGTCCACATAATAAATGCCCTACTGATTTGTCATATTTATAAAAAAGCAAAAAAGAGGGCTAGAAGGTACAATGAATAGGAAAGTAGTCCTTTGCGGAAATGACGTTTATGGAGATAGTGTATCATCAAAATAGTTCATCATACGATATTTGACATTTTCCTTTCAGTCAACTTAACTAACCTAACCAAATTACCCAGTAGTGAGTTAATTCTGTCGAGCAAACACAGAGCAGACAGAATCAGCAAACGTCTGTCTATGTATTTGCAAATTTGCAGCTCTATATATTTTCTATTCTGAGTCAAAGTTCATTTACACTATCATTGTCCTCAAGTCATTGCTGTACGAATGCATTAAGTTGGTAGAATCCAGTTAATTCGTAATTAGAGCAAAAAGTAGAGACTAAAAGTCCAGCGAGTGCGGAATTGTGACCAATTTTCATTTCCTATATATAGAAATAATTGAATCATTTCTTTCCCTGAAAACAAACGTATCAATTGCAAAATTAGGGCATATTTCTCTGAAATGAACTGTAGATTACTGTGAGTTGATTTGAGTTACATTATTATCTAGTATGTCTAGCTTTGCCAACTAAGAGACGTTGCGTCGGATTCAAAGTGCTATAAATAGGTAGGTACTAAGAATACAGTTATTTCCCTATTTATATGTATAGCATGGCGGAAGTAGGATAGAATCCCATATATGGAATAATATTATTATCATTCTTCTGGTATGAATGAGCTTGTTGAACGAACCCAAACTGAAGGGAAGAATATCTTATAATTTTATGTGACAACTATTGGGAATCTATCTGTTATGTCCTTAGCTTCTGATATATAGCATAGTGACTGTGGTGTGCTATAGTCTGGTTGAGTTTGCTTTGGTTGAGTTTGCTTAGCCTAGCTCACTCGCTGGAGTCAATGACCACTATGTGTTTCATTGACGTCGCAATCTCAACTCGAGTGTATTCCAGGACATGCGGCTTTCTTTGCTTCAAGGAAACTCCGAAACTCGCAATCGCTTTTTTGCTCACTTTGGGTTGGATAGAACGTTTGCATGCCAGCCTAACTGATACGAACCAGTATATCCCCACTATCGTACATTATTGTCTGACTGATAGCTCAAGAACAATAAAGTCAACCTATTCACTCCATATGCAACCTAATACTTCCACTGTACCTACTTTATTGTGACAACATAACTGTCATCAACCGATAACAAAAATAAACTATTTTTATGTATTACAGATAATCAGACATGTAAACAAGTACACTGAAACTTATAATCTGATTTGTCCTGCAGGTTGATGTATGATATGACAGTAGTAGGAAGGAAATCATAAAAATCTATTAGCACGTACAATCACAAGTTTCCAATTAGGAACCAATTGATACGTAATTACTACTTTTGGCCAGGAAATCGAATATTTTTGACCTAATTGTCAATAGAGTTAGATTTGCGTACTTACGTTTGAGCAGTTAAGATGATATTGAAATGAATTGAATAAATACGAAATAAAAGTGAAAAATGAATTGCAGAAGTGAAAGTATTCTATAAATAGTAAAAGTGGACTTGAACAATCAATGCCGAAAGTCAATGAATAATTAGCATAATTAGTGTGTGTTGTATGATAGAATTAAATCTAGGGCATAGGTTAATTTTTTGCAAAGTTTTATGTAGGAATGCACTCTCTTGTGTATGAAACTACCTAAACTCATTCACCAATGCCCTAATAACCTATTTATTGAAAAGTAGGATTTCAGTAAGAGTATAATAATGTGGAAGTGGAGAACGAGAGAGTAGACTAGAGGTTTAATAGGTATGAAAGAGTAGTATTTGGCTGTCTCAAATAGATAATTATAGTCTAATAAATAGCTGGACTATTTAACAATCGCTTTCATATCGTATTATGTTATGGCGTGGGCTAGAGTAATAAAACATGTATCGGATCGCATCACTCTCATCATCTCACTTTTATCCTATTAATAATGCACGTAGTAAAACTAAGAGCAGAATGTGATGAATAATCTTTTAATAAAGTTCCTCTTCCTCTGAAAAAGTATTGTGTCTGGTGTATGTAACATTTCTTGATATCCTAAATAAAAATAAAAATTCTTATTGTTGGTGCTTTTTGTGGGTAAAATGTTACATACTTTCAGTCTTGTATAGAATTCACTTGCTCAAGTGTACTCATACTGAACAATGGTATGCACAGACAATTAACTCGGTATGATACTGTGCAATTACATCGAGGAGTGTATACCACACAGTAGTGAACACATGCTAGACATTAGCAGCACGAGCGATGAGCACTAACAACAAAAATTATAATAAGTAGGTACTTGTTACTACTGCAGTAGAATAGTAATAGTAGTAATACATTGTCGATTTCTGTAGTAGAAGTTGCCTTGTTTTGCTTGTCTACCTATTTACATGTGCTACTAGTCCAATCCAATCAAGTCGAGTTAAGTTTACTTACTTCACAGCTTAAGTAGCACAAAATGGAAAACAGAAACAATAAAGGCATCAAATCCAAGTCGCCAAGTCCGTAGGATAAGGAAAGGAATGATGTGTGCAATTTATTGCAGATAAAACAACAATGCAAAAGCAAGCCAAGTCAAGACAATTTGAAAAGAAATGGAAAGGAAATCGCAAGAGTACAGTTTCAATCCCCAGATAACGTACAGTAGTAGTTTAAGTTGTACCACATTGAAAAATACAAGTGAGAATTTCAATTTAAAAATATTATTTTAACATTGAAAAGGCAAATCGTTGGAATGACCATAAACTGCGCTCAAAAGATTAGCCAAGTAGTAGGTTAGATATTAATATGGAATGTAAGTAAACTGTTTACAGTTTGCTACTCCTGACAATTGTATTTTCTAACAATGTAGTTTGGTGCATCCTCTTTACCAAGTTCTACTTTCAATTTTATCAATAACAATCAGATTTAAGTAAGACAAAATGAACATAAAAAGTTCTACCTTCACCTTTACTTTAGCGTGAGAGTTACATTATCATTATGCTCATTACTTGCATTTACATCTACAGTGTGTACAACAAGTGGACTACAATAATAACTAATGCTTATGTTATCTTCAGTCTCCTTCTCTATTAGGAAAATCCTCATTTTACTACAAACACTGTACTGTCTGTACTGACTATCTATTTACTAACATCATGAAACTGAACACTTCGAATTTTAGTGCTGAGGCAAGTTTAATTTTCAAGTTCAGTAGTGTACAGTAGCCTCGAAGTGGGAGATAATAAATGTGCAAATTCAGTCCAAAGTCAAAAGGCAGGAAAAACAACAAAGAATGAGATAAGTATAGACAAAGTATTATAACTACTTCTGTAACATTTACTAGAGTATTTCACACTTTGAAATTTCAAGAGCAGAGATCGTGACCTATAAAAATGCATTAAGTTCGCATAAGTAGCGTTGGCTAAATAGTATTAGTGGAGAGACTTTTAGCTGTTTTGTGTAGCACAATGTGTATAGACGAATGTGTGTCATGGTCATAGAAATTTGCTGTTGTTCTCATCTCATGTGCTCAAATGTTAATGCACATATTATATAGTAGGTACAGAACACTTTTCTAGACTACAGTCAGTAAGTAGATGATACACACGCTATTTACACTCTGCTATAGTCGCGAAATTGGAATGCGGAGCAAGAGTAACCAGCGTAAGGGAATGGAAAACATTGCTGAAGAAGAACTGAAGCAGAAAAACAGTGCCAACAAGCAAAAGTAACACGAAATTTCCGTTATAGTCTCTGACTGTTTTAAATTGTAATGAAATCGTTTTCTATGTCGAATCTACTCCACTAAAATACTCTATAGAGTCATGCTTCCCTGTCACCGTCTTATAACGCCGGCTTTGGTTTGACGTTTGAGTTGACCTGATCTCCTCAGCCCTCTTCATCTTCTGTCGTGAGGAACTATAATTTACGGATTGTAGACAGATTAAAGAAGATTTATCATAATTTAGACTACCACTATTGTGCTATATAGCACGTTACAAACTTTTAAACGCTCTGCCCCCGAATATCTTTACTATATCTAATCCACACTCTCATTTCACTCGTATTAAGTACTATCCATCACAAACCTTCATGCATGAATGAGTCAATGAATGAAATGAGACTTGAATCAAATCTGTCACATTTAGATTATCATCTATAGCGTTAATGGCAATGTTACGTCGAAATGTGAATGAGAGTAGTCTCACTAATAGATTTGTGTCAAAGTGTGATCTAGACCAATCAAAATGTATCACTGGTCTACTCTATAGCTTTAGTTGCAATTGCATCTGGTTTTTGAACACATCCATTTATAAATAGATACTCTATACGCAGGAAATGCATATTTCATCCATCCAGGTGTGGAACACTTGTATAGAGTCTAATTCAAACATGTAGGACTAGGTGACAATAATTTTATTTAAATCTCACGAATTGAATGTCAATGTAAAACAAGCCATTCTTTTATTCCTAGATTTAAAGGAAGTACAAAAGTACACATCATTATAATGTGTGCCTTGTACCACTTTGTATTTATGTATGGCCCAAGTATATGAGAGTCTCTATTGAATTGGGAGTTGACTAGTCCCTGAAAAGTAGTGCTAACTAATCGCTTACAAAATTGGGTATCCGTAACACTCTAATAAAATTACTGCCCACACGGCACTGGCTTAATTTCCTTTGATATACACGGTGAGTCATTTGGTTTAGTTTTGGGTTCTTATATATTGGTTCTTATATCTCTTCACTTATTGAACTCTTCTCACTTCATGCACTAACCTGTTTACCTTAGCCGAAATTTTAATCCTTATATTTACTACAGCTCTAGATTATTGTATTTTCGTATGCAGATGTACTACATAAACAAATGCCTATTCACCATATACCATCCTCAGTTGATCTACATCTTTTCCGTTCTTTTGTCAATTCGCCATTTAGTCGTGAGTTTTTAAAGCAGTCTGTTGTCCAAGCTTGTTTTTAGTTTGTCTACTCTATGGGTAATTTTAGAAATTATCAGTGGATGATTATAGTTCATTTTCCTCGTGTACTCATCTATGACACACACAGATAAGGATTTTTAGTCTCTAATCTAGGTAATACACACAATAAAATCATTTAAACACATATCCGCATTTTGCCATGAATCTCTTTTGCCATGTTTACTCCTGACTTGAACAATAAAACTAGATTTTATTACCTCTAACCTCATCTTGCTCATTGTCAGTTCAGATGTTCAGTCAGACTTGTGTATTAATGGCTGCCAGTCGCTATATTTCAGACTCTTTATGTAGGTATCTGTGTCTGGATTTCACGGATGACAACAGATTGCACACCTAACATAACCTTAATACCCTAGCGGTTAATCTGTGTCACGCAATCAAAACGTGCCCTGTGTCACTCCATCGTTGAATAAAATATCGTCTATCCTATTGACACAACATCATTTGATGACTTTTGCGTAGGAAGGGGGCAAGACTATATCTGTACTCTCCCAGACTCAATTCTCTCTACATTATTGCCGCAAAGGATATTCTCGACTCATTGGATGTTCACATTGCTTTACTATTAACAATTACCATCAAATCATCAAACAACCTAAAAGCTTTTGTGGAACTGCAAATCTTCGCTGTTCCCACTCTTTACAGTGTCGAGCAGTCAACTACCTTACCAAAACAACCTCACTGATTACAAACGCGCGTGTGTGGCGTATTCAGAATATTGGCCTATACTAACCTCTATAATAATTGTGCTCTCTGTTTACCTATGTCTTTCACATATGCGCTGTATATATTATTGTCATCCTTTCGCAAATACAATTTAACCCTCCACTAATGTAATGTATGTTAGATATCGGATATGGCTTACCTATAATTTGCATACACTGTACCTATTGGGTTTTGTAGTGTCATTGCACTATACTATGAATCAGTCAACTCTACAAAGCTCATGTATATCTATTTACTAAAATAGATTACTAGTTCATCGATTCCTCACAATTGATGACCACTTATATTTCTTAAACCATTTAATTACTTTTCTTACCGGCCCAGTTGGCTCCTAACCCCTTTTAGCTAATTGGACATTTCAAATTAACAAAACCTTATCTTAAATAGTTTTCTTAGAAATGCTATTTCACTATTTTTGTACATTCTATGGCCATAGGATAAATCACTTCAACAATTTCTTTCGGACTTTGGAATATCTGCTATTTGTTATATGGTTAACATTGATATTCAAACATTGCTGTAAGTAATCGGAGTACATGCTCAGTAAATGAAATGTTAATTCCTGAAAAAGTAATAAAGCTGAACCCTAAAATAGTCACCATTACTAAGAAAATAATGCCTGAAGATGCCGGAACCTTTATACTAGCTTGAGAACCTAACTTATTGATCCAATTTTCAAAGAAATGCTCTTTCTCAACTTATAATCCTGTAAATTATCCTACTTCTGGGTATTGTTAATAGTGTGTCTATTTTCGTCTTGAACAAAGGAGAATTTCTAGGAAGGTAAGTTTATGTAAACTTAGCTATAGAGGAAGCTAACCCTTGATAGTAGTTAAATAGAATAGCATTAAAATAACTACTAACCTTTTCTCTATGACTTATATATATAGAAAATGTCAAAATCCTTTGACAACTTAGTCCGCTTCAAGTTCAACGCATGACAAAGTCAACGTTTCATGTTTGTTAATCATTTAGGTACGGATTTGAGACTAGAGATTAAATAATGTTATCAGACCTTAACAACCAATTGTTTCATGACGAGGTGTGAACTGCTGGACGTTGCTTTCTCCGTGGAAGTGACGAAAAGGAGTAGGGTACTTAAGATAAGAAAAAGGACTTATGTAGATAAAGTTAAAATGAGGTCTGAAGATTAAGGGCGCGTTTTTAAGGTTTGCAGGACAAGGGAATAAGGGAAGTGTATGGGGGTAAGTAGGTAAAGATAGATATTATATTGTGTACCCTATGTACATAAATGGCAACATAAGGGAAAATAATTAGGTACAACTGGAGTAGAGAGAGAAGGCAGACTAATAAACTGACCTAGATAAAGGAAAAGTTGATATTCCCTCGAAAACGGTACCTTAGCTGCAATATTTTCATTAAAGACTCAGCAGCTGTGTAGTTACTGGCAAAGAGAGACAGATCTCCATGCTGAGAGGTAGAGTGTCATGGAACAGGGGGATTGGGTACGGCAACTGTGTAATGCAGGCCGTTCATTCACCTTGACTCGAGTATTACTATTCTCTGGTTGAACTAAACGTACTACAATACAAACACTATAGGGTATTAAGAGTACAGAGGAGCAGACGAACTACTAAAATGTACAAAATGGGCTATAGACCTCCAAATATTGTGTACATCTGCTATACATTCCTTAGGCATGCACAATGTGTGTACTATTCCTTGTTGAATAAATAATACTGCATGTACGACTCGTGTCTTTTGCTGCTAATTATTTCTGATTAGTATTCAGCAACACACGAGCCATTAGTGTTTAAAGTG
This sequence comes from Tomocerus maximus, assembly GCA_019776445.1. Lineage (NCBI taxonomy): Eukaryota > Metazoa > Arthropoda > Collembola > Entomobryomorpha > Tomoceridae > Tomocerus > Tomocerus maximus. The sequence continues at coordinate 12,614 of JABASH010001504.1, read as the reverse complement.
TAATGCAATCTCACATTCATTAGGAGCTTACAGCCGCTGCTCTGATGCAAATTGTTAAAAAACACCTTTCCTTGGGAAATACGATATCACAACTGCCTGGACTGCATCAAAGTGTTTGCGATCCGATCGCCAACTTGACATGACGTTCGTTGCTAATAAAGGATGACTTAGCTCTTTGCATAGCTATTGAATTCCAATGTGAGTCTTCGTGTACACGTATTTAAATCAAATACATTGTCTGCTTTTTTGATGTGAATTACAAGTATAAGTTACATGTCAAGATACCTTACTAAGTTAGCATATTCTCAGACTCAGCACAATATACAAGGTATAATATGCTAAGTTTAAGTGGATAAAGTCCGTTGCTTTGCTTCGCTGTATCTAAAAGTCTGTTATGTATCTACTCCTGCCATTCCATTGTAGTATGTATGTATTTTAGTAGCAATAACCTCCCTTGATCTCTTCGCAATTCTCAATGCTACGCTTTCTCTTTAAGATCCTAATATTTACACTCTTATATTGTACCTTTGCTATACATCTCAGGGACACTCTTTAAAATACTACTTTCTATAATATTATTTATATATCTATGAGCAAATTATGGCCACGGGCTAAATGCTTGAATATGCAAAAATGAACCTACTACTACACCCCATTGCGATATACACTCGCTAAATGCAAATTCTTTTTCACAAATGCAGTTTACTAATTCTTACAAAAATGCAAATTGCCACCAGGTCATCGTTGATAAATATATTAGGAATTTTTGTGCATTTAACAACCACAAATCAATCAAAAATGACTCAGAAATCAACCTGTAGCCAAAAGAGGCACAAATGAGACATTCTAAATGTGCTAATTACAATATTGTGGTCCTGTGGGATTATTGAAAAAGATAAAGTCATTTACCATATCCAACTTGAAAATGCCAATTGCTCCAGAATACTAAATTGTACAGATATGTATAAGTATTGTGGTTCCAAACATTTGTAGTGATTCCGGTGTAGTAAAGAAATGTAGTCGGGAATCGTGAACAGATAAAAATATGCACCATAAAAAATGAAAGAATGTCGTTGGATATTTGTACTTTAGACTTGGAGAAAGAAGCGAAGGAGAACGAAGTGAAGTAATAAAAAATCCGAGAAATCCCTGCACCGTATTTCAATGGAAATGAAGGAGATGTGCTGGTTAAGGTTTGGTATAGAGACGACAAGGACATTGAGAATGGAATAGTCGAGACTGGGAGCACCTTTAGCATTTACTTTGCCCAAGCCTCAAACATAAGTTAACATTTGCCCTTGAAAATCCAACATCCAACCAAACCAAGATACGAGTTGTCAAGTAAAGTCAATTCTTAATAGTAAATACTCAGAGTAGTATTGAGTCACGAGAATAGAAATTAATGATAATAATTATACGAAGAGCCTACTGTTTAATTAGCCATTGGAGAGATATCAATATATGCATCCTGTACACAGACTAATAAGCATAACCTTGTGAAGCCACTGGGCAAATGAGTATCTCCGAATTAAAGAACTGTCATAATGATAGCGTATGTTGTAGATGTACTTACAGTGCAAAGGTCCATCCAAAGCAAACATAATATCCTGTGTAGAAGTTTGTGGTTGTACGAAGAATTCGGAAGGTGATGAGGTCCTTGGAGCTTCCGGGTCTGTGATTCCCAGTATATGTCAAGATAAGGTATGTACCTACGTATAACTGATTTCAAGTTCACTTGGTTCACAAACTATAAGATGTACAGATTGCTAGATCCTTTTTCTGTGGCACTGTTCACAACGGAATTTTTCACCTGCTACGTGCAGAGTGCGAAAGAATTAACTCGTAGATTAAGAAATGCTGAGGACGACCAACTTCGGGCATTAGTATTAAGACCTTGATTTTTGTTCTTATCCTTGAAGAGTTAATACCGGATTGACAAGCCAGGCCAAGAGAAACTCTTGTGCGCTCAGTCCCAACTACACCGCACCGCACACCAACTCGTACATTACAATCCAAGCCACGGACTCAATGTGTACTGAATTTAAGAATGACAGCGAAAGAGCCAAAGCAACTCAGAAAAGTCAAGTCAAGGCAGCCTGTAAAGGAGGGAGTTGAATGACTGAGTTCATACTTCTACTATAATATGTAGGTACTCTCCGACGAGTATAATCCACACATCGTATGTGTAGCCACCTTTCTGTGCTATTTACTTATCCTATGGTCAGACCATAGTCAGCCACGATTTTCTGCGATTTCTGCCTGCCCTACACTCTGCACTCTAAATACCCATCCTAATAGCTTCTATATAGTAGCTGTACCTATGTATCTATGTTGATAGAACCTCCTCGCTCCCTCGGCTATGTATGTATGTGGGATATACTCGTGTAGTTATGTGTAGCTATAACTAAAAAGTGTATTAGACATACTTTGTATGATATAGAACATTGTAGTGGTGCCACAATAATGCTTAGTATAGGAATTCAGTATATAAATATAAGCTTATATATATTTAGTAGCCAAACCACATTTATTCTGTAACATATCTGTATGCATTACATCGAGTTTTGCCTTCGCAGAAGCCGTTGATCTCTGTTGCAGTGTGAAGGCAATCCAAACCAAGGGCTTTGCCCGTTTTTCGTCTGCTCTGGCTGCCTTGAATGCTTGTTCCAGGGCCAGTCTCATATTAAACTAGCTAACCTTACTCCTATAGTACTAACCAACGGTCTGGCATATTATAACTTAGTCCTAGTCATGTACATATGTGACGCATACTCTATTTCGATTAGTATTGTAACTTATATAGACAGTCACGTTCACGTCATACAGAGAGCTCCGAGTGCTCTGCCTGCTCCGATTGGGAAAGTTGAGTTAAAGGGCAGATGCCCCTCTTTTTATAGCTAGGCAGTAGTAGTAGTTCACTTTAGTCACTATGGCCTTTTATTCCTACTACACATACCTATTCTAGTGTATTTAGTAGGTTAGACACAAAATACACAGTAGAGGTGAGTAGTAGATGATTAAAACATACCTTATTCCTATCGTCCAATAGATTCTGTGGTCGTGGCTATGTATAAACTACTATATGCAGATAACATTGTATAGTGACTCACTTAGTATATTAGTGATAGAGTACAATTGGAAGAATCATCTCTTAGCCACACTCACATAAGTATAGTCATTATCTATAGAGAGATAACATAGGTATATACCTACTTGTACTAAATCTACGTATATAATATACCTATTTGATTTATATATATTTATATCTCAATTCTGTCTTATGATTAAAGTGCTGACTCCTGCCTACGCGCTTTCCTTCTCTCACCATGAGCTATAGTTGTGCTGAGTTGTATCTAGGCATGGCCATAAGACAGATGTCGATAAGAGAGCAAGGAGTGAACTACATACATAAAAGAGACAAATAGGTATAAGGGGAAAGGAAAGGGTTGAAATTGCGTCCCCTGGTTGTGTAGCCGAAGTCAGCGCCAGCCGCCCAACTTTCCCAGAATAGAATTCAGCGGCTGCTGTCTCCTCGAATAACCTTGTGTATTCCTCAGAGCGCGTGCACATCCACCCTCCAACAATTTCATCCTTAGAAGGTTAACCTGAACTCATCTTCAGCCTACTCTTCTCCTTTGCTCCAATAATAAAATGCTTTCTTTTTCTTATGCACTACTCAATGTATCCCATGTAGCTCAGTCTACTACTTACTTTCCTACCAAATGTAGTTCTCACTCATTTCGAATGGGAATGCAAAAGAAGGCTTTTAGGGCAATAGCCTTCATTTTACAAGTTGAGCTGGACTGTAACTCACAAGAGTTGATGCTATTAGCATGCCATGTCGTGAGGAACCATAAACCAAAGCAGGTTCATCATCACAAATTATAATCCATTATTCCACTACTTAGCATCGCAATAGGACACTTTCTGTCCTCTGTATCCTAGATCATTGCCTCATTAGTGTCTATACACCAACTAGGTGGAGAATACATATTTCATCCATTAATACCAATATCAATACGGATAAAAATCATCAAAAAATGAGGTATGCACAGCGTATGAAGTATGAAAGCACTAAAAACTCGCTTATCACTTTACACTTTACTATTGACTACCAATTAAATGCCCATTCTCCACCACAAGCCACACTCAAGCGCATGGTCATAAATAAGCATATTTTTATCATGTTATTATGTTTTTGTAATTCAATACTTCTTTAGGGTGACCTGCTCCGGCTTGTCATGTCATCTTGTCTGCTCATTCTAAGCATCAGCTTTCCAACAGCCTGTTTATTTATTTCTTTTGTGCCAAACTCCATTGAACTCTCGTTTTACACTACGTACTGCTTGGGCGATAATAGCGATATGACTTCCAGCAGAGATATTTTCTATTCTTTTTACGACGTAGTAGAATTATTAAGTTGTTTATGTATCATCTCAAAACACATTGCACTGTCAAGTGTCAAATACATCACAAATCAAATAGGATCAAGTTATAGCACCAGAAAATTTATATTCAATCTTATTCTGTCTGTTTATGCAAATTGGAATGGAATGTTTTAATTAGGTTTCGCAGATATGGTTTGATGCACTCACCTGTACTACATGCATAAATAGATACAAAAGTACTATGACCAAAAAGGTTTCATGAACGATAATAAATAATACCAGTTTTGTACATATACACTTTAATGAGTTTCTTATGCTTCAGTTTATCATTTTTATGATCTTAGCACTGTAATGTATACCAATGTACAATGTGGGTTGGCCAAATGAAATAAAACTTTTAATGCTAGCTAATAGTACAATTAAGGTAAACAATATTTTTCAGGACTTGAAATTGAACTTTTGGAAATTATTCTATTTATTGGATGATCTTGGAGATTAGGTAAAGGTGTTTCTACACATAAGAAGTTTGATCCTCCAAGTGTACTGCATAAATTAAATTATGTTTAACCTTGTAAGTGAGAAAGTCGGAATGGTAAATGAGAGTATGATATCTGAATACTATGTCCAGTACAATAAACGTAGGGTTATTCAGGATAAACTTTGCAATGGTAATAATATTATAATAATATGTAAACTGGAATATCTATGCAATAGAAAGTGGTTGTGCACTAAATGTGTAGTAACATCGACATTTGGCAGATACTATAGACTGTACTTCGTATATGATGACAATCTAGAACTTGGGTTCAATGTCGTTCACTGGCAGAATTGCACTTGTTTGTTCGCTTCGTTGTTGTTTTTAACCAATACAACGTTTGCCCTGTGCATACCTCACAGATTACTATGTATATGCATATACATACCTTTATGTACATTCTAAAATTCAAACTTTGACAAATACTACTACATACTTATAACCATACACTACAACTTCTTAAACGCGTGCACAAAAATCATTAAACGGAGGGAGCCAACTTATCTTAATAACTACTTATCTACACAACTGCTGATGTATAAACCTATAATTATTTATAAATGATGAAAATCAATAGGATTATATGGCCTGTGATGAAAACGTGAAAGCAATTGTTACCTTATAGCTTTGCAAATGCTAAATCGATAGTTTTGTTTTAGTTGAGACATAGTTACATTACGTACCAAAGTAAATTGCTGATTAGGTTGGAGGCAGTCCCTCTCTTATAACTTAGTTAACTAATTAGCTTATGAGTGTACCTTACAAATATGAAGAGTTGTTCAACACTTTATTTCAGAAGGTCAAATTAAAATGTCTTTCGAGTACCATGACCTCGTCCCTATAATAATTCAGAACTTTTGCAGAAGATAACTATAATGGGTAGGGTAACACTCTCATATAAAAGTTAATTTTTAGTGTATAGAATGTACAGTTGTGCCACTTAAAATACATGAAATAAATACAATATTTTGATATGCAACATTAATTAGCAAAATTCTGAGATGCGGGTTTCGTGAATTTATTGATGACACATCATAAGTGTGAAAATGGTTAGGAATAAGGATTTATACCGAGAGACAAATGGAGTGGGTGATATTATTTTGCTGTACAGTAATGTAGCAATAACGATGACAGTGACAACTAAAAGCGACAAAGCGATGGAACTTTGCGTAAATAAAATCAAACATTGCAGTTCAAGAACCTTTTAAGGTCGCTCCATTTAACTATATCCAGTTGGTCGTAATAACTAACACGTAATATACCTACACACTGTCTTGAATAAGTAATTAGTGTATATGCTCATAATATTCTGTCCACAATATAGCCACAACGTTAACCACCACAACTACTCAACTAATAGGAATGTTACGTTTACATGCGAACTTTTTTGGCCAACGTTATGTGATTTACGTCCACTACCATTACCTAAAACATATTCAAGCTTTTTATGACTTTGATGATACTACACTGTTAGAGTATTACAGTTGGAGTAATAATATTATGCTTAATCGTAACCAAGAAGTTATAAATGTAACTTTTAGTTAGTAGTAATATGTAAACTGCCAGGAAGATATATTATTAGTTACGTTACAGCCCTGTAACGTAACTGTAATAATGGGACATACATCAAGACGTACTATATATTATTTTTGTACAAAGACAATATATTTCAAAAAAAAATTTCAATTCGCAATACTGTATCTATATAGGAAGCCTCAACAAAAGTCACTGGGTGATTAAGGTTGTAAGATGTCATCCAATCGGGCAACCTTTGTACTAGATGGTAATAAAACCACATTTTACTACCATTTAAATCACACTTGCAAAAAGTCGAATCAAAGATATAATGCACATTTAATTGCGAGTGACTAAATTCCAAATTATGCCCCTGTAGTTACATTGATTCTCTTTTAAAACCACATTTTACTACTATTTAAATCACACTTGCAAAAAGTCGAATCAAAGATATAATGCACATTTAATTGCGAGTGACTAAATTCCAAATTATGCCCCTGTAGTTACATTGATTCTCTTTAGTGCAGTTACACACTTACACTTTGCACATGTAGTCTTGTAGTGAACATCCATCAGTCATAAAATGCACAAAGGCGAAATCCTTTATAATGTTAGGTTGTTGTTGTTGTGCTACTATAGATGAAATTATACAATTCAATTAAAATCAATCACTTCAAACTGCATGACATAATATATATTACTGTCTTTACTATTTTATTGTCATATATATATTATATACATGTTTAGTATTGTATTACATTTATAGTAGTATTACTCTGCTTTACTTTATTGCAATGGGTTTGTTATTGTTACACAGCACCATTTACTGCTAAAATGATTAATCTCGATCAAACTGGAGTGAGTTGTAGCACAAAATCTGTTAGGTACATGATTGGTTCATACACATGCATATACAACTATGCATTATGAATGACCAACAGAGTTAATTGTAATTGATAATGAGGTAGGATATTTCTATTTAGCACTTATCAGATTGTTATAGCTTTAAATATCTTTTTGTTTTAATTATCTGCATATCATTTGAGCAAGATTGGAATGGATTCTTAAATAATAACCATAAAATGTGGGAGGAATTCTGAACGAGAATGTGCAAAGGTGCAGCCAGCTTCAGTGCAAAGTGCAAAGTGAAATACAATTATTTTGACGGACATTTCCAAAATCGTGATGGATGGAGAGAAAGGATGAGGCACATTATTTTTAAAAAATTATTGTGTACTTTAATATTCTCAAAGCTAGGTTAGACCGCTACCAGTAAGGTATAAGGGAATGATAAAATACTGGGAAAAATTACATATAATAATAAGTTTGTCACACGCAGCTAGGTACTTAGTTTAATTAAATACTCTGTCTCTGATACTTAATTGTACAGAAAATACTGGTTCCTTAAAATCTTTTATATACTTATATAAGTACGTCTCAATCAATAGAGAGTACATATCCAGGAAAAACTTACAAGTTAAGGAATATTTAATGTAAGATTTTCGTATTCTATTTTTATGTTTAAAAAATAAAACGAGTCAAATTTTGCCCATTTAAATCCGAACTCAGTGGCCCTATTGACAGAAAATTTGAGGGCCGCAACTTAATCCGTTCGAAAGTTATCGTGCCCCCAAAATCCGACTCAGACAGACAGGCAGAAAGAGTATTCACAGACAGAGGTAACTAAAGTTCCTCTAAATAACCAGGGAACCATCCTGGTACTATTACTTATTGACATTACAAAGTAGGTAATTAATGAAGATAAATATGTTTTTCCAATGCATATTCATAATTTCCATTCCAAGTCGTGATGTGCGATCAGAACAACCAAACAATATAGGTACTATTGCAACGAGTTTACATTGTATTGAGTACCGACACCGACATTGACTGATGTTTATGTTTGTCTTTCTTTCCATGTCTTAAACAAAACCTCTAAATTGTCATACATTTTGCATTATTGTTTCACAAACAGGATTCACTATCATAATTTAGCACACTATATATCAGATTATCAGAATGTTAATAGTTAGCTTATTTACTTATAGGTCGTAAATACATTTAGAAGTGTAAATATATATCTAATACAATTTGCTAATAAAACTCACTAAGTCACAAGAGAGACTTATTAAGGACGCTATTGTTAGCCTGAAGGCTACTATTGCATGGCAAATCATTCAAGTATAGTTATTTCCTTCTCGGTTTATCATAACATGATGAATATTAGCATCAGTCAACAATTGGACATATATTTTACAACAATAATGTTCCCAGGTTATGTCCACAGACTTCAAAAATACAATTCCACGTTCAACTATTAACCCAATTATTTTCCTGTGCATGGTGTACGCTAGGTCACATTTGGTTTATATATTGGGATTGGGATACTACAGTACATTAAAATTATTGCTCTTTTACAGGACAACTTAATCTTTCTATTTGCTTTTATGCATTTTTTTAATGCATCAATACACTATAACAATATTATTAAAAAAAAACATTCTTTCCTGCAAATACATAAACAAACAAACTATAAATGCAGTAGTAGCAATAAGGCTATCAAATTTGGCAGAGAAAGAGATAATCTATTTTAAATCTTACATCTATATGACTTGTAAGTTGTTGTCTTGTTTCATTTTCATACTAGGTATCCCACATGTTACATAAGTACGAATCTTGTCTGCATACACTGATTAAAGGGTTGCCAAATGTGGAATTGTTCATCTGATTTGATATTATTAATGTACACTTGTTTGAAATAATATTCATATGAAGTTTAACATAACACAAATAGAAAAGTAAGTGTCTGAACGAAACTATTTAGAAAACGTTCTGCTTTTTTGCAGCTTGGCTTGTACTATTTGTTTGGTTTCTCTTGACGCAAATGTGTTGTAACCAGCTGTGGCTTTTATGTTATTATAATTCATAAAACCTTTAAAATGCATTCATAGCAATTACCGATTAAGAATACCATTATAGTATTTATATTATGAGCACTTAGAATATATTAGTGTGCTTGAAAACCAAGAACACTAATTTACTGTCGCTTAAAAACACAAAGGATATTGACCCAAATCAGGGTACAAAATGATATGTAGACAACTCTGAACCTTGGGGGAATGATGGAGAAATTAAGGGCTTGAATCGGAACCCAAAAGAATGAATTTGCCTAAAAAGAAAGAATTGATTATTACTTTCATGCAGCATTTTCAAAATAATGTTTCATGATAAATAATTTCATTTACTATGTAAGTCGGTACGAATTTTTGCTTAAACTCTGCAAATATGTCTTCCTTTCCTTCAAGTAAGCTCAGACCAACGTAAAACATTACTAAAAGTTGAGGTGTCATCAAAAATTGGTCCATCATGCATTTCCGGACGACGGTTTTTACTGCCGTGCCAGTATATTTGGAGTCAAGCCACTTGTACCTGAAATGACAAATGTTTATTGACTAATATCTAAAATGATCCTACCAAAATTGCACAAAATTGCGTTTTATGTAACATGAATATTTATATACTACTATTTGCATCCAGCTCCAACCAAATAAGTAACAATAGAATTTTGCAATTAACAGCATAACATAATATATAATAGTGCAAGTGTAGTTACCAATAGTACAAAGTTGGCGAAATGGCAAATGACGAAATGGTAAAATAACGCGCTAAAAGTCCAGTGTTATATGGAGGCTCCGGAGTTTTCGGATCTCTCTAATAAACAAACACAAGAGTTACAATACAAATTCAAATTAATAGACATACAAGCTACTTTTGTTGACAATAAGGTTTTATAGGTTCTAGGGAGAGGGACGTTAATTAACCAGTGTCAGTCAGAATTGTCATGTATTATTAATCTTTAAGAAATTAGCAGGATGCACTCAATATTGATGTTTACCAAAACTTTTTTCAGAACAGTTTGCTTGAGAGAACTCAGCTGCCACATACAGACTTCCATAAATGGCACAATTGCTGACAAGAGGGTATTTTTTGAACAAGGTTCGGAGGAAAGCCATTTCAACAATTTCTTCAGGCACTAACGGATGACGATGGATTGAGAAAAATTTTAGAATTTTTTCAAAACTTCTCGGAACCAAAAGGATTTTTTCTGGTATTTATAATCAAGAAGTCCCAGAACAAATTCAAGATACAATACCCGCTCCTTTTTCGTCGCACACTTATGACTTCATACATAAAGATTCAGTAGGTAAAGTAACAAGTAACACACAAACAGTGAAACACTGAAGAAATATATAAAATTCGGTTAATTATATCCCAGTGATCTCAAACTCAAATAACTAATTTTAACTACCAAACGCAGTAAGTGTGGGTAATAAATGTGGGTGGACGGGACTTGTATAATGTAAGCTATGCAATAAATATGCTTTTGCACTTTCATTTAGATACTTAAAACTTAAATGCCAGAGATACACAATTACACAATAGAATACAGTGAAGACACATGTACTGATGTATTAATGTGATGTGGGTTTAATATGGGTTCAATGTCGTTCATTGCCGAGTGGTACATATGTTTTAGTAAAATAGTAAATATGCGTCTCTTACTTTTTGTACTTCAGTTATAAATGAGCACCCACTTTCCGTATTTTTCATAAGACTTCTATTCTATAGTTATGGTTCTACTAGTTATAGTTATGACTTATCATGACAGTTTAGATGCATCCCTTTGAGTGTTATTCAGAAATTCAAGGACTATAGGCATCTTTGAAAGATATCAGCTAGATTGACCCGAAATCTGGTACTGGTATTGCAAATATTGCAATGGCTATCAGAGTCTATGCAAAAGTAAGCATTATTACCGCAAATCCTAATAGAATACAAATAATAATTAGTAGTATAGTATAGAATAGAATCGTTATACAGCATTTGTGATGAATATATTGAATAAGCTGAATAGCCTAATCGTCGGAATATACCCGATTTCGGTTGCTATTTGGCCATTTTCATGAACGATATATTTAAGATGGAATATTTGTGCGCTCGGACATAACTCGCGTTATCTATTCATATGAAAAATGACAACTGTAATTGTGATGTGATTGATTGATGTAACCATTATTAGAATAACCCATTTAAATATGTGACTACGATAGTATTATGTATACTATGGAAGCAAATGCAATAACATAATAGCATTTGGATTTGGAATTCTGTATACACCGTTTCATTACAATATTATATCTTAAGTTGATATACAAAAGTTTGTTGGAGAAAAATTTACTAGATCGGAGACCTTTTATATAGTTATTATAGGGGATGATACGATGCGTGTTAATAATAATGACAGTTGAATTAGGATAGCATAACATAAATATAAGCTGGAAGTGGCTCTCAATGAAACATAATGGCTGGACAAAGTTATTATAACATTCAAATGATTTTTGGTCTGTGTGGTAAAGCGTATTATTATTATATAGTGAGGGTGAGTGAGGATATAATACATTTCATTTTACATCCCTATACTGCCTATCGAGTTATCTGCAATCTGCATCTCCTATATCTAAGCAATATAAAAATCTGTTCTATAAGGAAATTGTCAAAAAAAGGTTTTTACCACGACCAAAAGATTTTTCAATGTAACTTTTACAACAGATTTGCAGACGATTAAAATCGTAGGTCGGATTTGTAAACTAATATCATGTAAGAACTATTTGTTTTGCTAAAGTTTCGAGGAATAGCACAGAGAGTTGTACTGCGGCGATTGATTATCTTTTGTGGCGATTAATAACAAATACCTGTCCATTGTGACCCCTTATATGGATGCAGCAATTTAAAATTATAGCTGTAATATCCTTGACCTATTTCACAAAATGGTCACATTTTTACTGCATTTATACAAAAAATGAATCAAATATTCATGCACATGGCATATTTTCATATTTGCTATTGTATATATTTCACATGGCTCCACATTTTCATTTGGGATATTGAAAACTCTTGGCTATATACAATATTCAGTTTTATGGTATAATTTACTGAATTTTCGAAATAATGCCATCATTTCTGGCTATATAACTGATTTGAATACGCGTCAATGAGTGGAGGATGTTAACAACCAGAAAATTCAACGAAAATGCCAACGATATAAAATTGTGATTTAATCAGTCCAAATTGAAAAATAATTGTACATACAATTGGCTCAATTGCTTATATAATAT
>JABASH010001503.1:0-25686 GCA_019776445.1 Tomocerus maximus | reverse complement strand
ATCTGAGATTTCCAAATCGTAAATACCAAAGCCTTAAGTAAATAGTAAATAATAAGTTTAAATTAAATATAATAATTCCATGATGAAAATTTAACTTTCTCCAACAATGTGTAAAACTAATAAATCAAGTAGTTTATTAAATTGACTCAGATATGCAGTTTAAACAGACAAAGACGTAATTGCTGACAGACATCCATAATTAATTGTCAAATAATTAAGTTCCGATCCGTCAGTTTAGGTTAGATTATGAAAAATTAGGTTAGGTTTTTCGGGGTGGGGCGGGTCTTTTAGTCTGACCGTCTTAAATTGTCTATAATTCGTAATAAAATACGCAATCTACTATCGTTACCTTCTATCATATCTTATAGTAGCAGACAGATTCATCATCGTTAATACTAAGATAATCGTACTAGGTCGATTTCAGCACACGTAGATATGATTTTACGAAAAAATTTCAATTTGATGTTATTTTTAAAAAAGCATCAAGGCAAACTTTTGTTTCCTTATTCCCTCTATCATATCATAGCAGATTCATCTTCATTAACGAGTCACTAGGATTTTACAAGAGGATCTCTTTAAATGTTCACACACAATTAATTACAGATAGAAGTTAGGAAATAATCGCTCTATTAGCAAACAGGCGCACGCAGTATCGGAGGTTGAAACTTTAATGACAGATATATTTTCTTATTCCGAAAAAAGATTTCAAGTTTATGCGTTATGTTATGAGATATATTGTGTACTTGTACACGGACCGCCATCCATTCATATTGGCAAGAACAAAACCAATATTATATATCCGAGATCCGAGGTAAACGAGATATTGTTAATAATAATAATGTACATCATTAACTACTGCAACAACTTACCAGGGAGATTTCGCAAATAATTTATGGTTTACAAGTTTTTCGAAATTGACTAGAATGTTTTGTTCTTTATCAGTATTGTGTAATTTACATGTCGGTGTCGGGAGATGTACTAATATAACGCAGTGACTGACTGGTTTTACAGATTGGAGAGCAGAAAAGCAAAGTGTGAGACAGAAATCTCAGCAGACATTACTTGACTGATCTCATGCTAAGAACAAGTCGGAAAGTATTATTGTAGGAGAGTAGTGGAAAGAAGTAGGATAGGAAAAAGGAATGTGTTCTGTTTTCCTGACGGAGGAGCTTTCTCGTTTAGGGTACTCGAAATAGATACAAAGCTACGACCATGACATCTTACATTCAGCATGAGATAATAGAGATACACAATAATTATAAATAAATGTGGCCGCCTCAGGAAAAAAGGGAACGGAGGACTAAAACGAACCCATAATAAACCTTAGCCAAACACCTCACCCGTCGGACGATGTCACCGGGCCCTACCCAGTCACTTATGTTGTCATAAAAACATGTCCATCGGGTTAGATAATGTCAATTTTAGGGTTAAATAAAATATTTCTGGTCTTAGATCAAATCAAAATTGGTACCACTGTCCACAGTTTCGCCTTCCTGTGTAGTACAAGATCGTCTAGTCAAAACAGAAACATTATGCCGTAGGTCCTGTTTTTCCTCACACTGCCACCAATACTAGTCGGGGAAGTTTTACCTAGGTATGGGTATACATAAAGGCAGTCAGAAGGCTTGTACTGAATTTGTCTCTTACCCAAAGGTGCAAACTGTGTGTGTAGCCGCACAGTGTACTCTATAAAGCGCATTATAGGCATCTTCACACAAGTAGGCATGATTTTAAAACTTACAAAAGCCAAGTATTACTTAATGTTATCAATAGCTAACTATGCCATTTTCTTTTAATTCAGCATCTGAAATATTTACACGAAATGGCTTTAGCCACAGTCCCGTTTTTCAATGACTAGCTCTGTCTTTCCATGGCTTATTGTAAAAATTGTGTAGGGAGGGAGGGGGGACGAAAAATATATTTTCGCAAAGTAGGGGTGGTGCATAATGGTATTAGCAAGCCACAGGTTCCTTTTCTGATTCATGTCTGGGGTGAGAAACAATAACCACTCATCTTTACTATAAATACAGCTCCATTCAAACTCCGCAGTATTTTTTGCTAATATTTAGTGTAGTATGATGTCCATGGTACGGACCATATCTTCTATTTTGGACTGTTTCTGCCGTTTCCACTATTTACTTCAGCAGACTAGTCATCATTATCACCTTTGCCTATAGAATGAGCGGAAAGCATGAAAGAATCTCCCCGTGAAATAATCTCCCCAGTGAAAAAATCTCCCCGGGAAAGAATCTTCCTGTGAAATAATCTCCCCAATGAAAATATCTCCCCGTGAAACAACGTCCCGGGAAACAACCTCTCAGTGAAATTACCTCTCAGTAAAATTACCTCGCTCGAGGTGTCTTACGCTTACGCCGTCATTTCCAATGTTCCATAAATTTATTGCAAAAATTGGTTTCCATCCAATTAAGCAACAATTAAACGGTAATAACAACTTGCTATAGTGGAGTGTTATAAAATTATAACAAACAAAAAGTGTAATGAAACTAAATCTAAAGTGACTGCATAAGTCCCACCACAATTTCTTTTACCGTTGTAGACAATCAACTATAACTGTTTTAAAAAACAGTAGATGGACAAACAGTTAAGTTTTGAGTATTGTTGTCTCATTTGACGTTTTTACAGTACAAATACAAATTCAAAATTCTATTGAAGTTCCACAAAAATGCCTCACTCAAATATCCAATTAAAAGAAATTTTTACGGGAGATTTTTTCTCTGGGAGATTCATTCCTGTTACCGAATGAGCGTTGCTTGCAATTGAAAAATTTCTTTTGTGTTCGAGGTTTAATGGAGCTGTACAGTGTGAAGGAAAACTCTAACATTTATAGTAAAGATGGTCATTGTTTCTCACCCCAGACATGGATCAGGAATACTAGAAACTGTTCTTGTGACATTGTACACCAATTTAGTTTTGAAAGAAAATGACTTAAGACTCAACAGAACAGACAGACTATAGCATTTTCAATATACTTTCAATTCGTCGGTCCACTTTAAAATTATATATATGCCTCTATGTTGCCATTATATATTTTTTATTTAAAGAGAGTAACAGATTACTATTGGTCTCTCGTCTCAAGAGATAATTGTTTGACAAATTTTACTGAGATGAATGTAAAATTAGACTTTTGTTCGTGCACAACATTTAATTGTGTGCTTGATAATATAATATATACAAGTTTGTCGGAAAATTGGTAAATACTTCATAGTTCCAAATAAATGTCATTTTTGCTAGTAATTGCCCATTTAGCTTGATTAAAGTAGAGTGTACGTAATTGATGACTAACCCTTAATCCTATTTATAATGTAAATGTAACTGCCCATAATAAACAAACTCCATATTGCGTGTCACTTGTGTTGGTTTGGTGTGAGTCTTCTGACTGCAATTGAAGGGAGTTTTCTTCTGTAAACTCTTGCGCCAATCTCACAGGTGATGCACACAAGTGCATTGCGCAGTGTAATTGAGTATGTCTAAGTTAAAGCAACGGGTTGATTTTGAAATGTTTGATTTAATATAAAATTAGAGTTATTAACAACCAAACAAAATTTAAATGTTAGCAGTAAATTTTAAAATTAAATTATTTTCACTTTAAAAAGTTCTTGTGTGACTGTGAAGTTTCAATCACAGTCAGTTCTCGATTCATTTTTGGTCGAGAGTCCACCACATGTAAGTGACCTTTGGTTGTTTGTAGTTTGTTTGGTTAAGTTAATGTTAATGTTCACTTTCGAAAGTTATAAGCTGCTGACTTTTGCTATGTGTCTGCATTCGCACATAAATGATTTTCAAGCAATGAATCCGTCGATAATTGTTTCGTGTCTATCTCCCAATTTTAAAATTTTCATTGTGCAGTGACCGTTGTGATCGAGTGACAAAATTTATATTTATTTAATTGTAGGTCATCTGTTTTTGGTAACTGGTAACTTGTCACAATGACCCTGGGTAATCAAGCGGAATCCGCTATGGCGGCTTATAATAAACGGAAGGCACAGTTGGATCGCTGGAGAGAATCGGACACCGAACGGGAAAGCATTGACATTCGAAATCGTCCGAAAAGAGTCAAATTTGCTGATAAATGTATCTTTCAAGCTGCATGTGCTTCTAACGATAAAGGTCAAGTCGCCAAAATGATTCAAGACGGCTATGATATTAATGCTGTGGATGAAGATGGAATAACCGCTCTCCATCAGGTACTGATTAACATATAATTATATATAATTGTGTTCCCGAATATTTGAAATGTATCTCCGAACCTCTTATCCTTATTTGGTGACAAATAATTTTGTCACAGCTAGTCAAGATTAATTCACATCTCTCTGTGTGTCGACATTTACGTACTATTTTGTTGTTCATCAGTTAATTTTGTGTATAGTGATCAAAAATTATCCATTCTTCACGTTGGATTTTATTTTGAATCTGCAGTAGACTATTACATTCTAGAAAATCAGTATTATGGCTACTCTTGACATTTGCCAATTGTATTATATTATACTACTTTTTTGGTTCAATATTCAATGTTAGTCTACCAATGACCATGTTTGTCACCATTGATATTGTATTTGACTATTTGCGAATATATATTAATGTATAATATATTTACGATATATAATATAGTTATTAGCAATAATGTTTAATTGTGCTGTTGGTCTTTGCCAAAATTATGCGGAGCAGTGGGTGTGCCAAAATTATATTGAGCTTGAGCCGAGTGTTGATTTAAAACGGTATTAGCAGTAGTAGTACTCTTTAAATTTTTTTTCAAGAAATATCGTGCAAGAAGAGTATAAGGTGTCTTGTGTGGGTACATTGACTTACATAAATTCAAACGGGATATATTTATAGTGCTATGCATAGTTATAGGTAGCTATTAGCTAGTACAAGTGAGAATTATCTTTGATACCCATATCTATTCACTAAAAAACAATTACCTCTCTGGAATGTTTATGTGCGAGGTCTTTTTGATACTTATAATTTCTAATGTACACAAAGTAAATGGAGCCTTCGTTGCATTAGTAAAAGTTAGCCTAGTTCTGAGAAACGACATTTCCCGGGGGTAACATTTTCTAACATTTTCTCTTTTGGGAAATATATGAATGCATGAAATACATTTTTTTCTCGATTAAATCTGTTACTGCTATTCAGTTATGTACTGTTTCATTTATTTGAGTGGACTATTAATTTTTGAAGTAGTGAATGGATATCGAAAGATTTTAAATTATGATAAATAATATTTATCTGCCAAGTAAGTATTATCTATGCGAGTCTATGTTGAGATAATTATTATTGGTAGGTATAAACAGTACGGAGGCATTTTTTAGTCATTATTGTAATGGCAAGTACGTAACGTTAGGCATAAAATAAAGTTAATAATTGTGGTATGCTACTTAGGTGTGACTAATTATTATGGCGTTCTCATGACTGCTTCAAGAAACATCATGAAAAGGTTTTGCCGACATGGGTAACTTATAATGGGAAAGATACGTAGCCCAGTTCATAATGATAGAGAAAGCGAAACAGTGTAATGTCGACCGGTATGTTATGATATGACAGAACTAATTGCGAAGAGTCATCTTCGTACGTAAATTCATTACTTTCCTTTTAATGTTTAATGAACTGCGGTTGTGATTGCACTCTCGTGCACTCATTTGATTCCATTGATAGCTGATATATATATTAATGGGATATAGTTACTATAAGAGATTAGTCACTATAATTGAATTCAGTGAAAAAGTACATTCATTAGTGTAGTAGTGGAATTAATATTAAGTTTTAATCATATTTATTAATAGGACAGTTTGTCAAATGACGCTGACTCTCAGTCAACGCAAGTAAAAATGTGTGTAGCGTAGAGATTGTAGTGTCTAGGGTTTAAGTTCATATGAATTACGAGTCAGTGGTATAATTGCGGTGATATTAAAATACGATAATGGGCAGATATATATTTAAAGTAGTTGAACACTGTTAGCGTATACGGCATATAGGCATAAAATTAACTACGTGGAAATATCTGTAGACATGTCGAGATAAATTCACGTACATACGTAAGTGTAGGTAGGCACACACAATATATTTGCATTAGTAGCTGAAGTGCAGGAAGTGTGGTGTATCAGGAAATGTCCCGAAATATACCATGCTGAGTTGGCTAACTTGAGTTTACGTGAGAGTCAAGACTGTTATGTATTTAGTTTTTGTTCGCTAGTATATTAGTTACTGCTAGGTTGGCTGTGAAAAATCGTAGATTCAATAATGCCGACTTCATACTTAGCATTTCATGCATACTCCATGTACTTGAATTGCTTCTGGATTACACATTATATAATGAGATGAACGGCGTATGTATATTATGTCTGCACGTATGTATGTATGCATTATGTAAATGTAAAGTCAGCTTATCTGTTGTTTGCTCTCACTTGTCTACTCTGCGGTGAACTAACGGTACTGCGAGTAAGTAATAGGTAGTTCCAACAAAGTCCCACCGAAAGAAATTGCAAGTGAGGAAAGGCAAAAGAAATATTCAGCCAATCTTTTACGTAATTCTGCAGCTAAACGCCAGTCTGTCTCTCTTTCTCTGTCTAATCTTTCTTTCCCTTTGATTCCCATTAGGCTACTATGCTATAGTAAGATGAGTTCAGCTCCCTTTCTGTTAGCCAGAGTTGGAGGTTGGAGGAAGGAGAAAATAGTAATCTTGATAATTGCTCAAGGCTCGTATCCAGCCAGGTGTTATATCTTCGTGCTTTAAATTTAATCCATGTCTGTAGATACAGAAAGATATGGGAGGCACAGATTTATTGTGAACTTTGGCTTATGACCTGTAATTTTAATGTGGTCCATTGATCGGATTGTGCTCGCAGAACCACAACGGTTTGAAATGATGGAAAAAATTATCTGGCATGCCTGCATCTGGCGGAGAGGAGCACGAGCTTAATATATTTTAGTGGTGTGTGCGTACACATTAGGTAGACATGGATGGTGTTTGAAGAGTGAAATGGAAACAGACGCGTCTTGGAAGACATAAAAGTATTTAGAAATGAAAACATGTAAAAGTTTTGATGCGTCCCTAATGGTAGCTTGACTCGTCAATTTGTTCTGTAGGGTTTTATGATGGGAAACTAATAAAATGTGGAGTAAATGACGAGTTCGATCACTCGTCAGTTCAGTCACTCTACGTGACGAGATCTAAATTTATGGACGTCTTAAAAAGAAACTGTGATTGTAAAAGAGAGTTTGACAATAAGATGAGTGGGAGGAGGAGGAAAGCAGCGGAAATTAAATCCAACAGTCCATTAAATTATTTCTGAATTAATTGAAATATTGAATGAGTGGATTACAGCTGACGTAAACGTACGAGTAAATGAGCATTTGCTCAGCTGGATTTATCTAGTGAGGTTGATTCTGTACTAATAGATGTACTTATGTTGGGTTTATCTTCAAGTTTGGCGTACGGCGTAAACGAAATAATAATTTATCCGTAGCAAAGGGAACTGTCATGCACGAAATAACCGTGGCATGCATTTAGTAAGTAGATAAGTTCCCCTTCATCTTATGCTCTGTACATCCTCTGTTAGTTAGTTCGCCTACATTCCAGCTGAGTGAGACTTTTGAGTCTCAGAGAGAGAAATGTACATATAAAGAGATGATAATATTCAAGGGACATGGATATGACAGGAGGATATATATAAAGACATGAATGATCTTGATCTAGGCACTGACTACCCGCACAATACTCTATAGATATACATAAGTATCTGTATTTTTAGTTGTTTGTAGTGTGTGTGTAGTGGGCAACTCTGACTGAGTCTGAACGAGATGATTGTGTGGAATTTCCTGTTCATACTTATATTTACATTTACATAATTCATTTGAGAGAGATGTACTTATAGGGACTTGTTCGTTGGCCCTGGCTGCAGTAGTTGGATGAACTGTATGAATGGAAAAGAAGAAGACTGTGTCAAGTCATTTTTATATTTGTATTTATGAAATTTGTGAGGATGAAGGAGGAGAGGAGCTGGATCTACCAAACTCATTCAAACACAGACAGTCAGATCTAAAATTAGCCTAGGTGCATCTTCTCTCAGAGTTTACTATGGATCCCATATTTTCCTATCTCTACCCAGCTCCTTGACTTTCCTCCATGGGTACGTTTACTAAAGCCTCCTCTATTCTCTTCAAAGATCTCCCTAGTCCCGACATTTTCTGCATCTGCTACACCCTATCTATCTGTACTTTACTATTGTCCGATTGCAAATTTGTAAGTACTACCCGCCGGAATTCTATATAAGTGTGGATCCGGCAAGACATACATTCGGTTGTACTTTTGTACCCGGTCGGTCGCTATAAGTAGTTTGCACAGTATATCTGTCTGTAGTAGGGATGGCAGAGTTATTGTAACGATATATACTACTGAAAC
Organism: Tomocerus maximus; assembly: GCA_019776445.1. NCBI lineage: Eukaryota > Metazoa > Arthropoda > Collembola > Entomobryomorpha > Tomoceridae > Tomocerus > Tomocerus maximus. The sequence goes on along the minus strand of JABASH010001503.1, from coordinate 17,267 downwards.
CGGATTCGTGGCAGAGATTGTTATGTATGTAACTATAGTATGTAGGATTGTAAATTGCAGGCTTGTAAGTTCTGGCGAGTAGTTTTAGTTTAGAGAGAGCAATACAGGGAAAAGAAGGAAAGTCAGTCAGATGTGAGTTTGAATGAATGTGAGAGTAGTTCCTTAGTTTCCTTGTGAGTGTTGTGACTCTTGGAGAGTAAATTGTTCAGTTTAGCTGATAATATGTCTGTCTGCTCTGCTTCGAACAAAACGCGAGTCACAATAATCAGTCCGTGCATACTCATGACTAGCTAGAAGATGTTTAGTTGACTGAGAGATGTTGTTCCTAGGATTTTGCCTTGTCTTGTCACATCTTCTTCGAACCGAACCGAATGGTAATGTAGACGTGAGTTACGTTTACAGTACATCTGTGTATTTGCATTTACGATTAGTGTTATAGTTATAGCCTGCATTCAAATGCTGGTGTAGTGGCAACTATTATCTATGTGCTATGTACGAATGCTATTGCCACACACTTATGTACAAGCACAGATGTAGGTAGCATCTATAGAAATGCATTTAATTCCACATCAACGGCGAATTTCGTTGCGTGCCACCGAAGAATGGGCACAATCAGTCAGAGAAAAGGATTTCTTCGATTAGCATTATCGGTCTATGAGGCTCAATTCTGACTCTCTGCACTCGTGCTGATAAGATATTTCTAATCTTGTAGGTGTACATAGTATCATGTTAACTCTGTACTTAGGACTACACTTAACTACTATCTCAGCGAATGAATGACTTTATTTTCATGTGCAGCCAACTAAATTTCAATGCAACTGAGTAAAAAACGATGGATGTGCGAACGCAAAACCAAGAAATAGTGTGCATATGAATGCTCCGTGCCTAGCCGATGATTTCGCATAGAGAAATAATTGTTTTCAGTCTGGGCATGGCATATTATTACGTTTTTTCTTTGATCTGTGATCCATGATATTTCACACGGCAGACATTACCTTTGCTACTACCGTCACTCACTCTCCGAATGCAGTCATGGGAAACGGGCCTTGTGTAAGTATCTGTCGTGACACGGCTTACTGACGGTTATCCTAGCCAAGGAACCATGCAAGGCGTAGCTTACGTAAATCTCAACTCATGAACGGAGGACTAAGGACTATGATACTCCAAATAGTAACTATATACTTAATAGTAGGATAGCAGTAGTAGTAGTAGTAATAATACTCTCTGTAGTAATCCCATCCCGATCGCGTGGAGTGGCATAGTGGCATTGATAATTTTTACCGGGAGCAGCTAGGATTAAACTGCACATTTTGGCCCATCTGATCTCCTTTGATTTGCCACTTTGTAGGGATGGGATTCTTACGATTCTATAAGTGTATAATTGGAGTAGAATGTTTCTGCAGCCTGTGATGCATAATAGCTAAGGCAGAACTGACGTAACCTTACACGACTATTTAAACTACTCTCTATCTACTATGTACTACGTACTTATACTGCAAGTAAGTAGTCACACTAAGCGCGTAGTATATTTGGTTTGTGTGACGGGTTAAAGTGGAGCTCAAATGCAATGAATCCTTCTATTATAACACTAATACAATGTGAATTTAAATAGTTTGAATTGATGTTTTTCTATCTTCATCTACTCTTCTCCAATTCTCGCCTCTTTATTTAATTTCACCGGCTTGAGCAATCAAGGAGAAATCAAAAGATCCTTTTTCTGTATGCAAACAACAAAATAGAACGCTATAGAGAGAGATGGCAGAGATAGATGTACATGATGGAGAGAATTTATAGGGAAGAGTGTGAGGATGACATTATTCAGTTCTATTCAGCTCATGATCTTGCACAATGTTATTATTAGTTTTTATTTCTAATTCACTTGACTTTCTTTAACAGGCTTGTATTGAAGACAATTTCGATATGGTTGAATTCCTACTCGCTAATGGTGCTGATGTCAATATCAGCGATAACGAAGGTTGGACCCCTCTTCATGCCGTAGCAACTTGCTGCTATGTCTCAATCGCTAAGTAATGTTTCCTTTTGATTCTATTCACTATTAATTAAAATTCATCCATTTGCTCCCAAAATTTTACCTTTTTTTACTTCCAATCACTAACTAATACAATATTATGATATGACTCAGTGTAGCCAATTAAGTTCAATACAAAGGTGACAATTCATTTATGATCTACTACTGATAAATTGTTTCAATTTTTAGAGGATAGACAATGACAATATTTGTTTACCGTCACTGTTTGTGCAATATGACTAAATGAGACTCGATGAGACATCCATAGGGCGTTTTGGTAGTTTAGTTATTAAGCACCTTCTCTGTGTGCATAACCATTGTAAACTGTAATGTTAATTGATCATTGAATAATTATTTTAAAATGGAATGTATGTCATTTGAGCTAATAGACAGTTGAAATGCACAGCAGAAACTATGTCGTTTAATTACATCCTTTCAGTAAACTATTTAATGTTTGTAAATTCAGTGGAAAGAAGTTCAGATAAACAAGGAAGTAAAAAAGCGACACAAAAATACTATTTGTCTGTCACCATTGTTTAGTAGGAGTCACTATGTTCTATAGTAATTAGATATACATTGTGCCGCGTGTGAAAAACGATTACAGAGGTTTATACTTTGTCACACTTATGAGTAAAATGAAATTCCAATGAATTTGGGCCAATGAATGACGTGTGCTACATACTTATTGATATGCATTGCAGTGACGTCGTAGTTGCTCATTCGCCTTTTGCTTCGTCTCATGGAATAAATGAAAAATGGTGAAATAGACTAATTAAATGCTAGCGAAAAATCAAAAGTATCCAAATCTGCATGAATTGATTTAAATTTTCCCAAGAGCAAGGCTAATGGATGTAAATCAGCAATATGAAATGTAATGTCATGCTAATGTGGTTGTATAAAAAATTAGATTGCTGTTGGAACATGGAGCTAATGTCGTAGCTTTGAATAATGACTGCAGCATCCCCTTAGACATATGCAAAAGCGATGAAATTAGAGAATTATTTATTCAAGATATTAATGGGAAAGGTAATTAAATGTGATACTCAAATATACGCAAATTAAAATACTGCTAAATTGTCAATTTTCCATTTTTAAATTGATTGATTAAAGTTGTTTTCAAAGAATGATTAATGATATATTGTGGTTTTGTGTGAAGGGATCGATCTTAAGGAAGCTCGACGCGGCGAGGAAATTAAAATGATGGAAGATGCTAAGAAGTGGTTAGAAAACGGTTATTACGAAGAAGAGCCGCATCCCACAACCGGAGCAACGGCAATGCATGTAGCCGCGTGTAAAGGTTACATTAAAGTTTTAGAGTAAGTGAAGCGAAATATTTAATTGAATGCAAGCGCTGGATTTGGATGCATGAATTCTAATTGATTTGTATTTAATTATTTCAGCGTATTAGTTAAAGCTGGGGCAAATATTAATTGTAAAGATTTCGATGGTTGGACGCCGCTTCATGCTGCAGCTCATTGGGGTCAGAAGGAAGCGTGTGAAGTTCTGTTAGAAAGCATGTGCGACATGAATATAAAGAATAATTGCGTAAGTGACAGCAATGGTGCTAATATTATTTACAATTGGAGTATTTTTAAGAAGCTCGTACTAATTATTTATTTTGGTACAGGATCAAAGTGCTATCGACGTAGCAGATGCCAGTGTAATCCCGGTTCTCGAAGATTTTAAGAAAAAGCATGATGTGAATAAAAATATCGAAAACCAAAAGCCTCCTAATGTTTTGCCGCTTCCTCCCAAGAAAAAGTAAGTATTTGTGTTAGAAGCTGGCAAGTGTGTTTAATTATAGTACACTTTACGCAATGTAATTGGATTATACGCGATAGAATCGCATTACATTGTCATTAGTTGTACTTGGATTACTATTTATGAGTGCGGAGCTATAATGCTATCGGCACATTTTGTCAATGAGGGGTGCAAGGTTAGTGGGCATATTAAACACGCATATCACTCAAACAGTCATTTTCTAATGTTTCAACTGTTCTTGGTAGGAGTCCAAAACCGGTATTTGATGAGGATGTCACTATCGTTACCAATCCGTTGGGTCCGAATCAAAATAAATCCCTTGAGGGATCCTACAGTGGATCTGGTAAAGTTAAAGTTAAACCTCTAGCTTTTAGAATTTATCAAGACCCATCAGAGTAAAAGGCTAACTTGCTTAACTCATCACCTAAAATTTTGGACAGCCTAGTCAAATTCTTAGATACCAGTCAAATTGTTCGTGCTCCTTCTGTTGTGTTCATTATAATGATAAAATGTTGCGTTTGTTAATCCATGCTTCCTTCCCATTTAAACCCCCCATTTTTAAAATCCTACCAACGGACACCTGCATAGTTCCTACTAATTGATCCTATTGTGTGTATTTATTACATTTATTTTGCTAGTAGTCTAGTTGTAGATTATCTGTAGTGTAGAGCGATAGTTTTATACGATTATTATAATACTCAAAAGCCTTAAATGTTATTGTGTAAGGAATACTAACAATTGGTTTGTTCTGTGTTCTGCTTTTTTGTCTGATATTCGACGATTCGAATCGACTTGATACTTTCTGACTGACCCGATACATGTAACAAATCGTGACATATTTAGAAGAAGAGTTTGAGGCCAATGAAGCTGCGGATACCGTGGGAGAATTGCCGTCTGCCGAATTAACCTGTGTGGGTGATACCCAAGCTACAACTAATAATACATTTTTAAATGAACATGATAGCGACTTTGCCAATACGAGTGATTCTGATGGTAATTTCTTACTTAAACTAAAAGACCGTTTTCTGTTTCACGCACTTAATCTTACGTCCAACTTACACTTACCCACTAAGTTTGCACTAGATTACCGTTGTTGTTATTGTCTTTTGTGTCTGTCTGCGTATCATTAATGTGTTGTCTCTATTTTGTGTTGCACTTACAAGCAATTAGCTATATTCCTGTGGAAATATGTCAGTAGTCTATGCTCTTGGTTTCCATTTGGCCTAAAGTATTTGCAATTTTTTTTTTCATTTGTCACACGCTTTATTTAAGAAGACGTATTAGTATTTTGTTTAAATGAACTTTTATACTATTTTGGGAATTAATGCTCCAAAGTTTACAATTACATTTCTAAATTTGATTCATATACTTTCTATAAAATGGCAATTATTTTGTAATTGGTAGAGATATTTATTTTTGTACCGTTGCTTTTAATTTCTCTCTTGATAGAATTTGCAATGGTATTGTAGCAGATTTATTTGTTTTATTTTAATTGTTCCTTGCAAATGTTTCATGTGATGACAAAATTGGATGCAGTAATTGTGTGTGTAGTAGTGCACATCTGCTTTGAGCACATTATAATTTGAAATGTGGAGCAATATTACTATTAGTAGTCGAGTGAGCACTAATGTTATGGAACGGAGAGATTTGTGTCTCCACCATACATTGTTAATCTGTAATCTGATTCAGTTTGCTATTGGATATGAATATAAATTGCTAATATGATACGACACGACATTCATGGAGATTGAGCTAGTGGTTATGTGAGTGAGTCATGAATTACATTAAAATGAGATGCATGAATTGTGAATTGCCTATGAAATCAGCCTTGGGGAGAGTCGGAGAGCAGCCAAAGTCACCAAGGACTGTAGAAAGAGGAGATTCCACTTTAGTTCCTGGTCCGCCAGTGACCACAACCACTTCCATGAGTCAGACTATTGGTACGGTGACCACGTCCACGGGAATGTCTGGGAAACAGGCAGACTCTCCCGGAGTCAAAGGTGACGAAGTGGGTGGGGACGATATTCCAGCATGGCGTCGGGGTGGTTCACTCCGAACTAGAGCTACAGCATGTAAGTCGCTCCGAGTTGATACTGACGGCAACTCTGATCTTTTCCATACCAATACTCACTCTCTTAACCTTTCGATATAATTAGATTCCTCCAGGTAGCTAAACCCTTTTGCTGACTCTCTGTCCTGTTTCGATTTTTATTAGTTGTAGTGTTACACTAGTCAACTAACCAGCTGTACGCCTCTGCCTGTAATCTACTTACATCATACACAGGCTAATTAAGTCAGGAATTAATTCTACCTCATGCCTTTTGTCAAAGAACCTCAACTTTAACCAGTTCTGATGTTGCTTTGCCATACACACTTAGTAAAATATATTACGGCTGGGAAAGTATTGATAATAATATTGGAGACTATTACTACTACCTAATGATACTATTTTGCATTTTGATATCAATTGATTCTCATGTGACTATTTCCTTGGCTGCCACTAACTTTGGATAGATATAGATACTCTTCTCTGTATGTATTGAGTAACATTGCAAAATCTACTTAATGATCATTCTGCTGAATTGCTAACTACATTGTTCCATTCTTTCTCTGTGTTACAGCCCCTCTTGATGAAAGAATCAACGATCGTGTAACTGTGAGAAGAACACGAAGTGAGGCAACCGCTGAAAATACCACTCTCAGAAGAGCGTATAGTTTTGAACATGACTCTAAGTAAGTTAGAGGACTGGAACCTCATTATTTATTACCTCAACCACCGAAACAATTACTAAAATAGCGTTAGTTAAAGATCATAAGTATCAGATTATTATTTTCACTCTCTCCAAATATATTTTCAGTGATGCATTGAGTTTTTGTTTTGGTTAAAGAAATATTGTTTGTACTTTTGGTACACAATAGTATTTCTTGTCAATTGTAACTCGTGACTTCAACGCTAGGTCTTTGTCGCTTGACTACTAATGTGTTTAATTAATCATAATTTTATTATTTTAATTGATACATTTTCGGATGAAGAAAGCTAATCGTTTTTTCTAATACAACCTACCTTTAGGTTTTACACAAGACTAAGGGATGCTCGAAATCGTATAAAAGCTATAGAAGCCGCTGCTGCTAATTTACACCTACCCCCAACCACAAATCTTAATACAACTTCAACCACCGATACAACCGTACTAACTACAGCGTCCACTAACCACAATAACTCAATTGCCTCTCCCCCGAATCCCCTTAACAGCCCCGAAGTCATTCTCCGGAGGTATCATAATCATAATACTACAATAATCTTGCTTTTACGTTTTACAATAATATTAGTACAAATAGTTATCAACATTTTTAGCGTTTTACCGTGCCTAACAATGCAACATAATTTTGTTATTTGCTTTATTAAATGGGTTGAGAAAATTTTCACTAATTGACAAATTTGCATTGACAATATTAACTGGGCAGTTAAATTATTTTTCAAAACTCGTTTAATAATTTTCTGATATTGCATTATTTATTGTTTACTATTAATTGTTATCAGACGATGATGATGCACATTTGAAATGTACCTGTGTGATTTATTTTGATTATTTGAACCTGCATGTTTGCTCCTTTATTCAATTTCAGGAAAGACACTGATTCTGCTAGATCACCCCGACCAAATACTATTGGTTCTTCCAGTCCTCAAAACAGATCGGTCGGAAATATTGCTAATAATAACGCCGTTCAAATGAGAAGGTAAAAATTTTACCGGCAATGCTAGTTCAAACTTTCTTGACAAATATTAAATTAATTATTATTGTTGGATATTTTCGACGGATCTATCATAACTTTTTACTGACCCGGGTCATTTCCTAGCTTTATAAATAATAACGGATTCTTATCGAATGAATATATTAATAATAATGGGAATTTTAGTTTATTTTTATAGTTTAATAATTCCAATTGTGATATTGTAGAAGACTGTTTAAATTTAAATGTTTGATGGGTATCGTACCTGCGGCCAAACTGTCACATATCCTTCCAAAGTGACCCGCTGACCATCGAAATATTCACACGACAAAAATGCAGTAATATGCCCTTGAGCACAAAACATCAGCTGTTACCACACTTTGGCAATATGCTCAACGTACTTGTCAGCCTTAGAAATACCCTTTTAAGCGGGTAAGGGGTAACACTAACAATTACTTAAAACAGATCACCTCCTTCCCCTTTGTCGGGTGAATGTTTCACTGGCCAGCGGTACCATGGGTATTAATTATAATTGTCATATTTTTAATCGATTAATTGTAGTCAATTTTGAAACGTAATTACGCGAACATTATACTGTGTCAAAACCGTTTAGACATTTGCAACTAAAGTAAACAAAGCTACACATTTTTTATTCCAAACAATTATATTTTCTAAATTCAGCGTTGATTCATTGGAGAACAATTTAAACACGATTTCCTTTTAAAAATAATTAATTGGCATTTTCAATCTCAATAAAATTTATAAGTGATATTATTTATTGAAGGAGAATATTACAACATTCCCTGAGTTTAACCTTTTAAATTCGATAAGAGTATTTTACCAGCCTTTAAATTAAAGAGATGTATTTAGACTGTCTCCACAGTCTCCAGCTTTCCAAAGAAAACGTAACTCAATGTGTCGTTACTTTTCGGAATAATAATGAAATATTGATCTGATACATTGATATTGATTTACAAAATGGTAATAATGTTAGCTAATTGGTACAATAAGGGCTTAAGTGATTTCACACGAGCTAATAAAGGTGTTGGTGTCTTTATTGCTTTTTGTGACTCTTGCTTGTGGTGGGGTCTACTTTCAACGTTACGCATTATACGTATCTTGTCCGTATCTATGCATTATGCCTGCCCTAAACCATGGAATTCGTAGTGGAGAAAGTGGAAGTTTGTCGCCATCCACTCCGGGAGGAACGAAGATTGGCCCAGTCTCCAAATTCAAACAATTTCTTTTCAAGTGCGTCTTCTCCTCAAATTATAAAAACTAAAACATTCACAAATTTCGTTTGCCTCTGCACTTGCCTGTCTGAAAAATGAGAAGTTTGATCCAGGAATTTGCACTTTCCCATTTTTTGTTTGCACAAAACCGTCGGTTTCCGACGGTAGTAACTTCAGTAGATGTGGATGACCCGTTTTCATGGTTTAGCATGATGCTTAATTCAATACGTAGTCTTCTATAGTTTGTGATTTCATAGTTTAGTAATATTTACCGTCTTTTTACTAACCGTAGTAGACAATTAATGTTAGAGTGGTTTTAAACTTTAGCTTAGCATTTATGGAGATATATGAATACAAATGTTGAAGTGTTATGCAATAGTAGTGTAGTAAATATTTTTGATAGTCGTAGCAATAGAATAGTAATAAAATGATGCATGCCATTTGAATGTAGCAGCACTTTTATTTTGCACAACCGAGTAAGTATGGTATTTACATGAGATTTCTTAATGTTTGATTTATTTTACAGATCTTTCATCCCTCCAGCTCGTGATGAGGAGTCAGAAACGCAACGTAAAGCTCATGCGAAACGTGTCAGGGAGACGAGACGATCTACACAGGGAGTTACCTTAGAAGAACTGAAGTAAGTGTTTAAAATGCTTAAATAATTCATTCTGCAATATTTTACAATGTCTTTATTTGTCGTTGAAATGCAATATGTTTGTTTAGATCCGCTGAGCAATATGTGAAAAATAGCCAGCAATCGAATCCTGGTGCGGTCACCTCAAATGATCAGGTCTTTAAAAATCAGCACTATAGTTACAATTGTGTCGACTAAAATGAAATGGTTAATAATTGAGGATGTTAATCTACAGATAAATGCACCCTCCGGCTCGACAGTACCTGCCAACGTTTCTACAGTTCTTCGAAAAGAAGAAGACTTATCACTAGAAAGGCGACCGTCGTGGAGACTGAGAGTGGACGATCAAGATCGTAGCAAATTCTCTTTAGAAGACACGCGAAGTACATCAACTCGAGCCGGTGTTATCACAGATAATTCAACAACCCAACGAAGTCCATCCCTAAGAAGCAAAGCAGGTAAACCCGGCGGAGATTCCCCTCTGGGTAAACCCCCAAGACCCCCTGAAGACGACCGCGACAAAGCTCCAGGCGACGATGAAAAAGATAAAGATATGAAAAACTCTGGAGCACAAGGAGCGATCTTAAGAAAAAAGAAACAAAAGCGACGCTCCACTGGTGTTGTTCAATTCAACGCTGATGTAAGTTTTACTATTCTCACTGTCCATCTGACTTAACATTGTCGACGTATCAAAAGCTTTCATTTGTTTTTATTTTTGCTTCTAACATAATTGATGGGGAATTGTACCCAATTCTTCATTTATCGGTGTGTCTTATCCAGTACCTATTAAAACCCTTGTGAATCTTTCCCTTGTTGTTTACGCTCTAGGGGACTGAGCCGGATCGTCAGGATAGTCAGCCTAGCGATAATGAGGTGAGGCTTCCTCTTTGCATGGTTTTTATTTTGCAGTTTTGTCGTGCTCAGCATCGTGCTTTTTCTGTTCTAATACATTCTTTTCCGTTCCGTCATGTACATCAATTCTTAACCGCAATTACTGCGGATGAACAATAAAATTTGAGACCTTCACATACCAAAATTCTATGTATGTCCCCGAAGACAACTAAAATAGAAATTATAGATATCGAGTCTGGGATAGAGTAATATCGTTTAAATCATTTCTTCAAAAAGTAGGAATGTTACAAGTACAATATACGTAGAATATCTTTATAGTATCTCTTCCTATTATAGAAAATTGAAATGAATATTAGTTTTTTGGCACACGGTGGCTATAAACTGCCTTAGACCTATATGTAATAATTTTAAAGATATTCATAATAGGTGCCAGAATTTACAGAGATGCATGTTGGATTTCATTTAGCAACGTTTACGATGCATTAAGGTTTAAACTCAATTGTATGAATTCCGAGTCAAAAGACAATTAAGTAAGAAATCATTTGAGTAGACAGTGAAAGATTATAAAACACAATGCGAGGCATTGCGAGGATTCGAAAATGTGGAACTAGATTTAGGTTTATTTTCATGAGTAGAGTTAAGTGATGCAAGAATGCACAAAAACAGATAAATATTTCTACTGTAATGAGCATGAAAAAAGCGTGGAATGATTGTTGGACTTGGTATTGGGGATAATAGTATCATCGGCACTAAAATGTAGTCGGCTCATAGCACATGGAGATAGTTTAAAGTATGAGGGAAGATGATTAAATAAAAGTAGAGTGGCATACGAATGTTGTCAAAAGTCTTGCCTTGCTCTCCTTTTGTGCTGGATAATGCTTTGAAGTCATGTTTGAGTATGTAGATAAGAGTGTAATGTTGAGAGTAATTGATCCGAAAATAGCCAGGCCAGCGGAGATGTTTAAACGGGGGCGTTTTTGCCTTGGGTTTACATTACTACTAGGTAGGTAGTTACATTTACGGTGCTCTGTTGATCTATTATGGGAAAAACCAGACAAGTCCTAGGATGTTGAGAGTTATGTAAGTCATCTTCGGTAAAAATTGTTGGTAGGGATGTAGAAAGTGGGTGAGCAGATATTTAAAAGAAGTCCATAAGCTGAGAGATAATCGGGTATTTACATTTACACATGTTATGAATAGTTTGCTCCATTCTTGGATGTACATGTGCGAAGTATGCACATTTAGTATACGCTATGTATATTCATTCGCGTGGAAGATTTATCTCGTTTCAAATCCGTTTTTACTGGCGGCAGCGTCTACGACGAAGCCTTCTAGTGGCAGCTAGAAGTTGGAAGTATATTTGTGTAGTTGGAGGGTCCACGAGGGAACCGGGGTGACGACGAGACGAAAGTCTTCATCAAAAGAAGGAGGGAGCCAGCACGTGTTTATACCTTCCCAAATAGGTTTGGTATTACTGGCTGTGAATATCTTTATGTCTGTAGCCACTCGCCTTGCCTTTAGAGGTTACTGTTTTGTGTGGCATGTGGGAATTGTGAGATAGGCATTCCATGTATGTGTGTATTTATCAAAGCAGGTACTAAATTAGCGTTAGCAATACGGGAATGGATCCCAAGAAAAATAATCACGTCCACGGCTGATGCTTCACAGGCGGATAAATAGACAGATGACGAATTTTCTGTTACAGAATCCAGTTTATGGTTCATGCATAAATTATTTTAGCTCCCTTTCCCGTTTATATTTCAGTAGACAGAGACAGAAAAATATCGTTAGGATGAAGAAGGCAGAACGATACGTGCCACATAACACAATCTTGATAGTTTATGCTACTACTGATAATAAAATGTCTAATTTAAGACATTTGTAGAGAAATACTTTCTCCGCAGTGGTGGTTTGGACGCAACTAATATCTTAAAAGATGAACTCTATGCAGTTGTAAATTATTGGTCAATAAATAATCATACGCACCTCAAGTGTGACAAATGAATTGCAAATCTGTAGTTGAGATCGTGTAGGTAAGTAAATAGGAAGTGGTGGGTATCAAGAGAATGTATGGGAGAGTTGACAGGAAAAGTTGGGCTGCAATAGAGTCTTTAATTTGTATTGATGTGAGACAGGGCAGGAATTAGGAATTGCTGGAGGAAGATAATGAGAGTGCATTGGGTATACCTAGATAGTTGAAAAAGAAATAACTCGAGCTGATTCGAATGTTGACATCTCACCTCAGAGGAAATTGGTTGAGCAAGAATGAGAGGATAAGAAATGAAAGGAGTGTCACACTTGGCACAGCCCATATAATTTTTTGGCAGAGGCATCGGCGACTTCCTTTGTATAGGTGATCCGTAGGTTTTTCTGATCCTTCTTGTTGTTGAAGTACATAGCGCATTATGTTATGTATAGTTATGTTGGCCAGACTGTACCTTTAGTATTAGTGGAGCAAAACGATATGTAACGCAACGGTTAGATATTCCACATTACGTGAACGTGAAGTTGAAGATTCAACGTTTAGCGTAAAGGACTCTGACACTGCACATGAAACAGTACATATAAATACTTGGCTTCCGTTTTTTATCTGTGGAGTTTCCGACGGTGCGATATCCTCTATGTAAATTATTCGCATTCTGTATCTCGTACTTAACTCACGTTGAGTTAAGTTGGATGGAGCATTTAGAGAATCTATGGAGTTGCCTCGGCTCTCTCTTTGTGGTGTGTGAGGATATACGTTTGTATATAGTTGTCTTAAGACTTATCTCCGTTTCTTGATGTTGAGGAATGGTGTACACGATGTATATGCATTTATGGGCTGTGTAAATGTCTACGCGTAAGATAGGAGTTTATCCGATTCGGAACCGAAGTGTATCTTGACTTGCCAGTACTAGAGTCAAGACTCATCTCCTCTTATCTGTAGGGAAGTTAAGGAACTGAGGGGAATGGTGCACATACACAACTTACATTTACATAACGATAATAATATTATAACTACCTAGGTATATGCACATTATATATTAAAATGTCTCGACTTGAGTTTCGTTTCACTTCTCTCCGGTTGTACAATTGAAAACCGTTTTGAATCTCCTAACTCTGTACATCTCATTGTTACTTAGTCGTCTCGATTGCTTTCTAGCAGTAAGCCCCGTTGCATCATCAAGACTGATAACTGAGGATCCGACAAAATACATAACATACTAAAAGACTAGACTGACTGACTGATTTGCATTGTGCTTCGGCAAGAGACGGAAAGAAGAATCTAAGGACAAGACAAGAAAAACAGAAGGCAACGACTGGCTGACTCATTTCGGTGTATTTTTGTTCTGGGTGCATTTGAAGAGAGTCATGTCATGTCATCATGCAGCGTAGCCAACGTCAACCGAAGAATTTTCGTCGTTAGTTACCCAATTAGCCAGTGTATTGGTTGACGCTGAACAAGTCGCATAGTATTTCTGCTCAAAACGTAAATGAGTTTTGCACTCAGGTGTGAAGGTTACTCAAGTCGTTGTTCTCCATGTCAGTAAATACATTCATATCCATAGCTCTGATCTCAAGTGAACTCTGAACATGTGACGTGAGATTTATTTCGCCATTGCATATTCCGCCGGCGTCTTGCTTCTGTTACATCTTTAGTCGATGGGAATACTGCTGTTACCTTTACTTTGATTGCAGAGTGTTGAGTGCATAAATCAGATCTCTCATGACGATTACCCAGTTTCGTGGTGTTTAGAGTGATTTGGTTGGAAAGAGAAAACAGCTGTGATCGGCGGCAGTATGCCAAGTAGAGTGGACAATTTCACGGACACTATGAGATCAGTGTGGGCTCGCATTTCAGATTGGGCTTACAATGTTACCGTTCTCATTTTGAAGTGTATCGGTCCTTTTGCGTAATAGATTAGTTGGTTATTCTACGGTACAGTGTCACTTGTCATCTAACTTGATCTAACAACTTACTTGGGCAATATCCTCAAAGTTGCTAGATTTGTTTGATATCATTAGGATTGTGATCTGTTACACCACGGAGGGATGGATACTCATTGGTGATTTACGAGCAGTACTTGTTTTGTGGGTAAAATGTTGATGGATTGAATCTCTGTTAGTTATCACTAGTTGTGTGCATCCGATATTGGATGTTTAGCAGTGGGTGTTGTGTGACTGTGGAGAGATATATTACACCCACGGAAACGGAGACAGATTTATCAGCGAGTTAAGAAGTGGATTCAAGATTGTCCTTGCTGGAAATTGCAAGTCTTGCATTGCATTTGAATCTGTCATCACAAGGATTAATTTCACGAGGAGAAATTGGGTTGGGAAATAAGGTCGTGTGTACGAAATCCAAAAATGTCATACTATTCATCAACAAGGCCGAGAACTACGGCCCGCTACTCGGTGCCGAATACTAGTTACTCGGATTCCCGTAGCTCTCGCCCGGGTTACTACTCTGGAATCACTCCAGCATACAACTACGACTGGTCGAACACCAGCAGTTCCAATAGTGCTTACACATCTCCATCCAAATCGTCCAGCCTGGTCAATGCCTACGTATCTCTACCGCACAGTTACCGAAAACCCGGGTCGACAGCTTCTTCCGCCTCCTCCAAAAACTACTACTCGACGACACCTTCGTCCGGGAGTAGTAGTGGCTACTTATTCGGCCACTACTCTATTTCTCCAGTTGTCTCCGCCCCCAACAATGCAGGCTCCGCCTCCTCCAAGTATTACTCTTCTTCCTACACCACGCCCCGCTCCTACATTTCGCGGCCGAGTTCCTACGAGACGTCCAGACGTCGCGCCCCGTCCCCTGAATTTGTTCAGCGGCAGCAGCAAAAGGCGCGGGCAGCGGCGCCGCCGATGTCTGACCTGAGTAACAGTAGCATAGCCAAATCCACAAAGTCCAAGTATCCATGTGATGTAGTCGAGGTGGGCGGCCGGTCGAGTGCCGCGAGTAGTACAAAAGGGAGTGTCGCCGCCAATGGCAGTAGCCAGAAGCGCTCCAGTATTGTTAGCGAAGGACCAGATAAGAAAAGTCAGCTCTCTCTTAAGAAAAGACTTTCTTCCAGTCTCAGTTCTCTGATTGTGTCCTTGGGATCTCTGTCCAACACATCTAAGCAATCCTCCCCTTCGGTGGATTATTATGAGAGTGACTATGAAGATCCGTGTGATTTCGATGATTACTCTGATAGTGTAAGAAATTCTATGTGCAAAGGAATAATAATTATACAGTCCTTCCCTCCCATGTAGGTATCTGTTGACAGACAGACTTAAGCCTAAACGAGATAAAACTGGCACCTTTCGCATCTATACTCAGTTGTACTTTGGACTCGGCTAAATTCTGAAACTTTTACGGATTGTTTTTCCTCTTCTCTTTATTTAGTATATAAATCCTATTATTATGTGTGACTATACATAACAGACATCCACAGTTGTTCGAGTCTTAAAGTATATTTTGTATCCCAATAGTTGAATACAATTTGACATGCGTCGCTTAGTTTTGGAGACTAAGTGGAAGTAGTAACTCTTGTCTGTGTCATCTCAGACACCGTTTCTTTAAATATTGTTCCATTTTTGAGTGAGTTAACCTTAACGTGTATGCTTGGTAATGGCAATTAGCCACGCCACTAGGTTCCTAGACTTGGCTAATATCATAGTGATATCAATAAAAGAGCTTTACACGTAAGTTGTTTACGTAGAGTAGGATCATTTGGGTAGATACGCATAACATCTGGAGCCGATAATACATTTAGGTAGTTTGTATAAGAGATATAGCTTGACATGTGACGGGGATTCGGAGAAATAATTATTGGATTAGTATAGATAGATGTGATGTCATTTAGGCACATGTTAGCGCTTAGCATACCTACTGCACCTACTCAATTACTTTGTCCCACTGAACTGTTGAACTAGTATAATTTCTAGTTATTGTTTCCCCCTCGTAGTGTTTTTGTTTTGGACAGAATTGATGTGATGCAATGTGCAGGGCATTACACTGCCGTAATTAGATGTATGTGTCAACAAATGATCTCTAAGGATGTTTTCTTGTTTTTGCCGTGTAGGTTGGTTCGGGGAGAGGTAGTGGGTTTTCCAGCGATGTGGAACAAGGTCCTGAATCGTCAAAGAGTGAAAATGGAGTAACTACCCGTATTAATTACCGTAAGGTAAGTAGAGCAATGGCTTATTTTATTGCTTTTCCAATTAAACACACATGGCAAGGCGTTATGCTCCAAAGAATAAAATCGGAGAACATCCGCGTCACTGCTTTCTAGCATACGCTACGGTTAAATTGGTATCATATCTCCGCTTTCTATGCTCTACATAATTCAATTTATTAAATGTTCACTTTATGACGTTACTGAGAGCTTTAAATTGGTTTTTGCAGCTTTATGAAGAGGGTTTGAAGGAAAACCAAGCGATAAAATCTCGTTTATCTCGCACAGAAGAAGAATTATCAGATCTGAAGCTGAAGTTGGAAAAAGTGGCGTTGGTAAGTGCGACTTGTTTTCATTTCGGCCCCATTTTCCTTTACCTTCGTCTACTTACATACGTATCTGTGCCTACAATACAAACCACTATATTCACTAGAGAAGAAAAATATTTACTGCAATCTGCAGATCTGTAGTATGGTTACTACATCGTAACACTTCCCGAGTATTAATACCTCCCTAGTATAATACCTCCCAGTTATACTACCTACCAATCGGATATTTCCCGATACGACTTCCAACTAACTAATTACCATTTTTGATGTCTTACCCAAACTGTTAGCGAAGGAGAAAATAGGATGGGGGAAAATGATTACAAGATGACATTAGCCATTAGCAATTACTATTAATAATATTTTATTAGTAGTTAGTAACTATTAGTAATGTGCAGTGGCCATGCGGGCAGACTTCGTTTTAACAAAAGTACCAAAGCTTGTTAAGAGTAATTCCACGGCCAACCTGGATTCACGAGGGTAGGACAAATTACCAGATACATGTCAAACTCATTTCAGGTACTCCACTAGGTACAGGTGTTACAA
>JABASH010001502.1:0-25703 GCA_019776445.1 Tomocerus maximus | reverse complement strand
ACCTATATTACAAACAGGAAGAATACTAGAATTAAGTAAACAGAACTCACGTAAATTACCCAAATGACGATGTAGCAAGCAGATTCTGAAACACTGGAAATTGGTTCAAATTAAATTGTTCTTGCAGTAAATAAATTACAATCTATGAGTCGAACGGAAGTAGCTGCTAAGATTGAGAGTAAAGATGTTGCTAACAGGTAAAATAACAGGAAGATGCAAATTAGAGATAAGGAGTGAGGATGTTGTGATGAAATGGCGGATTATAAAAGTCAAATCAAAACGGAGGTTACAATAAGTAAAAGCCCCCCCTTGCTGGTACACAATAAATGTAACATGGAGTGCAATCATATTTCCCAATGTGATCCCATTATTGAGTTTATGTATATTGCAGGGATATCAGAGTTGTTGTAGGAGAAAGGAAAGCAGGGCAAGATCTAGAAAAGGGAAAATTCGGCTTGGCTAAGGCAAACTCAAAGAGAAAGCTTCCGGATGAATAATCGGGCAAGAATCGAAAACCCATTTGCAACCGGAAGAGTAAACAGGGCTTACGATCAAAGCTCAACACCAAAGCCATTACAGCATATCTGCTACAGCATGATAAAGTGAATTCGGCTATTGAATAGATCTCAACCAGAAAGCGCATAATAGTTTTCCTCCATAAATGAATTTCCAGTCCAGCCAGCTCTTTCCTTCCAAAATGTAAATGTATGTACACAAGTTGCGATATATGCTAAAATAGTACTAAATCCTTTTTCACTTGGCTTCCCTTCCAACCCTTTACTCTTAGCTAATGCAATACTATATTATATAATAATATGTGGAAGGCCAAGCGGAAGGACAATACTCATATTTGATATCTGAATCTAGATTCACTTGAGACTTTCTTACCTAAGTGCAGCTTCTGTCTGCCCAAATTCAACAAACCACTTATCTTAGATATAAATATGTCCTAAGTTGTGGAAGACCTTTCCACCTCAACATGACTTGACTACAATGGACAATCTTATTTTGAGTGCTCCATATTTAAAATAGACATTGATCCCTGTTTAAGAACGGAGAATGTTTTATTTCTTGTGATGCCATACAAAATCATACATTATTATTATGGATTAAGAATTAGTTGCATTTAGTAATGGATATGGTCACTGTTAACTTGACAAAATATCTAATAATTGTTAAAGGAAGAAATAATTCGATTATATTTTATTTTTTTGATTGGTACCATTGATTTATTTTTGACTCCATTTGCTTTGAAACGAAATGGATTTGGAAAGATAAAAATAAATTAACTGACAATGTGACAATCTGCAAAACAAATCGAACGTTTTGACAGTAGTTTACATATTACTCTGCATGATGTGATATGTTAACATAAACATAATTTGCTGCATGGTCAATGTCTGTATAAGCCAAAATAATGTTAATAGTATCGTATAGAATGTTGGAAAATAAATACATCGTTACTATTCGTATCTGGAGCACCACAACACACCTTGGATAGTTGGCTAAGACCACCGTAGTAAAAGCATTAGCACTAGTGGTAACAATAAGCAAAGTGGGAGTGGAATTGTCTGTTTCAAGTTGAGTATGTATTTGCCGAAGGCATTCGTTGAAACAGTTGAAAGTCAAGCCAAGTGCAGAGATACAATGTAACAGAGCGAATGACTTACATTTACTCTGTGCATTCCCATTGAACAAAACGCATTTTCATGATATCTTAGTTAGTGTACATCCACAACACTAAATGTATCCAATGGAATAGTACACGCATACATTAGTAGCCTATAGCTATGTACAGTGTTTGTGTATCCCTAGAAAGAGACACAAGAAATATTGACACAGATACACTGATGGTAGTGAGACACAAATACTATTATATCTCGTGCCAGTAGACGGAAGACTATTGGATTAAGCTATGGTAGGTACTATAAGTATACACGCGTGCATTAAGGAGATGGGGATCGAAGGAATTGGAAAAGCAATGGAGCCTTGCTTGTATATACTTGACTCGAACTCGACTGCATGGACTTGACTCGAAGCTTCATCTTCAATTCCACTTGGAGTCAACAATCTTAAAATGTCTGTATAAATATTAAAATAAATATACAACTATAGTCACTCGAGTGTAAAAGTCTATTGCAACTAGGATGTCTATGTATTACTACAGACGATGTAACATATCTCCGTTGCCGTTATGTACAACGTACACTTCCACCTAAATACGTAGCATATCTCTAGTATGTGGGTTTTAAATAATATTTCTCGGATCATAAGATTTTCCGGAGAGTTACTGCTTCATTGCTCCATCTCCTTGTCCGTTTTGTTCACTCAAAACGAAAATCTTTTCTTTCGTACAAAATGAATACCTATTCATCCTATACAACAGTAGCTATGCTACACAATGATAAATGCATTGTGTAGGTATACAAATAGGAAAAAAGCAACTGGGTGTATCTTAACAACTAAGATTCTAAGGTTTAAGTAAATTACCTCCATACAAATGGGGAAACTTCCCCAATTTACCTAAACAGTACATAGGATTTGTAAGAGTATATAAATTTAATTTACTGTACATTACAAAATGGTTCATTTCTTTGAGTAGGAATCCCGTACAATTGGGAGAGGTAACATCCTGGGTGGTATTGACCTTAATTTTTGTGAGATTGACAAAAATTTGGTTGCTCTTCCAAAAAATGCAAATAATATTTTCATAATCAAATTGACAGAAACTGAGCTTTCGAAATTCTGGAACCAATATAATAAAAGTATTGCACTTTGGATTTGAAAAAACTGTTAATTCATCCTGTGTGCTTAGTTTGTTTAGCTCAGTTAAAAAATATCATATACACCCAGGCCCTATAAACTATAGTTGACAGTCGGCTAGCAGTGTTTCCATTACAATATGGACACATGGAAATTGTGAACACATGAAACACAGCCATAATGATTGGATGGGAGTGGTTGAAGGAAATGCGTTCACTGTCTCGATGTATTACATACGTTTATACGTTGACTACATGTGAACTAGAAGGCAAAAGTCATTCTGCGAAAAAGTATGTATTCGGAAGTAAGTAGAGGGGAGTAAAACAGGATTGAGATTTTGAATTGGAAATCATTCAATTCAAAATAACTATTTTCCATTTTGGAGAATATGGACCTATCTTACTATAGGCACAACTTCAACATTCAAGCTCCATGCTCCATAGACCCTCAGACGACCGAAAAGTAAAGGGGACGAAAACCTGCTGTTGTTCCGTTCTATTGAGTTGAGACTTTAGTTTGAGTTGAGTTACTCAATTTCTTTTCTGGTCTCCGTCAAGCAGTCAAGTCTATTTCTCTCGGCATTACAAATGTCTTGTGTTGTTGGTTTCACTATGGGACTGGAATAGGAATCACTCAATTCCAGTTCTCAAAAAATAACCAGCAGAAACGCTCTTGCACGCAGTAACTGGATAAGCTACATAATATGACGACACTATATTAAGAAATGAAGATGGACATGGCGGAAGTGTCTATCATTCTAGCTGCTGCTGCCAAGATTAATGATTCATGAGTATTCTACTGTATATGTAGTATAAAGGCGTGGCTATATTCAAAATAAAAACATATTAACACAACATAAACAGGAATGATCATACAGACAAATTCGAGCAGTTATGCAGAATAAATCTAGACAAATCCAATTACCGAATTAGAAGATTTAGTCGAATGTTCAACTATTGTGTTACTATTATTTGACTAAAACCCATAACTGTTTTGGGATTGTACTTGTGTAAGTTTAAAAAAATTAATCTAGTAAGTAATTTGTTCTACAATTGAATTATTCTAAGACATATCACATTTGGCATACAAATTGTAATTTTAGACATAAGTACGAATATTATTGCATATTGAATGATTCAAGCTGCATAATTGCTAATTCCACAGAAGCAGTATAATCACTTGCTATTTAGCCCTAGTATAATTTGAAATGCAACGGAGGAGACTGAGCAGAACTAAAAAAGGTACATACTTAATATGAGCCATTAACCTATGCAGATTGTGAGTAAAGTGCAGGGTATAAAAGATAGAGACATGTGAAATTCTTTGGGAAAATGGGTAGACATAAGTCATGCTGGTAGCTGTGAAAGGAAAGGGCATTTTTATTTAGACTTTTCAGTAGGGCACTGCCAACAAATCATTGATAAGGACATTTCAAGCATTTTATGTACTTATGTACATAAGGCGAATTTATGTGGTGAAGAGCTTTACCTGCTTTGGTTTATACTTGAGTTGTTTGTATAGTCAGAGAGATGCTAGATGCATTATCACTACCATTAAATAGTACTATATTATACAGTCCTATAGGAAACTATATATAATATGAGATTGTTACATTATACATTGCATGTTGAGTTCAGTTGAATCAGAGTCGCACTTTTCTCCTCCCTCCTACAATGCCACATCTGTCTGACTTGACTCTGTGGACTAAACACTATTGCTTTCTCATGGAAGTCTTAAGGACTCCGAGTACATACTACTCACTCGGAGACTTGACTTGGGCTGTTTATTTTATTTTATTGCATCATGATATGAAATGATTTCTTGTAAGCATCTGTAGAACATTTACTTACTTAGTCTTGAAAAGTTATACTTCCCAAATGGCTTACTTATTGTTATACCTAGATTATTCTTATGCATCAAAGAACACTAGAGCACACTATTGAGATAGCGTTGATATAATATTCGCAATGATTTATAGTACACCATAACAGTGTAATTCAAAATAAAAGACTGCAAATAAATTATCGAGACTTATTTGTGCTTCGCAGATGATATATTTATGTACCTGGCCCAGGCCAAGTGTGTTTGTGGACTTATCACGAAGAGCTAGCCAACTTAACCTATGGGTTCCGAACGTGCCTTGTTTGTCATATTTCCACTCTTGAGAAAGTAGATCGACTTTAATTTCTCAAGGTTTTTTTTCCTAAACTATAACAGGAAAGTAGTTAATTTTGGTTTTCTAACTGCAGAAATAATTATTTTCGTCAAAGTACCCACAAGTCTTTACTAAAGTATATAATGCATTTATTTAATCCAGGTAATTTAAAAAGCCCAAGTTAACAATTCGGGATTCACGTCAGCAAGTGTGTAATTTCGTTTCAGTGTTTTCGGGGTACGGGAATAAGAATTCTCCCATTTATCTGGATAGTCGCTGAGAACAACTGGATTTGGTTGGATGCTCATGAATTTTCTTGATCGTCCTGATAAAGAAGGCCATTTTTTGTCCCCGACAAGTCTTGGTGTTGGATCCCTAAAGCAAGAAACAAAATTATTTAAGTTTCTTTCCAACCTAGTAAGTCAATCTTTGCTCTGGAGGGGGAATTTGTTAAAGTTTCCTGAACAAATACAGTTTTCGCGAAATAAATCCTCTTACCCGTATTTAGCGAAGTTGTACCAGTAGTCGAGCATTAGATTGCTTACGATTGCTTCTTCAGTGTTGAAAGAGGCCATTGTTAAAGGATGCTATATGCATTTTAAACAACTTAAGTTAAAATCACCATTAATTACCTCGAATGAATTGACATTATATAAACATTACATTGGAAAATGATTAAGCATAACAAAAGTTTTTGGGTACCAGGTAGATTAAGTCGTCGGTATGAGTGATTCCTGTAAATATTTAGATAAATTAGACAAAAGTGATACTTAAGCAATTATGAGCATTAAGCAATGAGTTGATTCTAGACAGGGCATCACACGCTCATGTCGGATATGTGATATTCCAACACAGATCTCAGCAACTGGAAGTGGAGCAGTTTTTCCAACGCAAAAACTATCTACAATTCTACGATTACAGTGAGAATCCATGTTTGGTGAAGATCATAAATGACATTTAGGGGGCTACAAAAGTTATGGGGGAAAAGTAGCAAGTTTTCTTAGATTCTGCTTGATTTTCTTTGGCTATTTCCAAATAACAAATGAGTCTTTCCTATACTTGTCGATTCTCCACTAGTTTTTGTAAAATTGCCAATTTTCTAACTTCATAAAAAAATTTAGATCTGGGTAGAGGCAACAGGGGTGTGACACCCTGTACTAGATTTTTAACTCGGAAAGAAAATTACCTCCGTAAAATGGTGGAGTTTCGATGAAGCCAAAGAGAAATTGCCAAAGTGTTTGGGAACCTATAAAATTAATTTCATGTTGCTCATTACATTTGTCATTAACTTGGTATAAGTGATCCTACTATTATATAGATATCATTAAATTAAGAAATTACCATTATAATCAAAACTAAACCAATAAGTGTCATTTTTTGATGAATGCAACTCCGCTGTCCTGTATCCAGCTGCTTTGAAGAAGAATGTACTAGTTATCTGATAAAAAAGAAACAAATTAGTATGATCTTTTGAATTTACTCCGACAATTATATAGCAAAACATTACATACATCTACAATGCCCCCAACGATTTCGTCAAATTGTCCTGTACTTCTGGATTCTCCAAGGTATGCCTTCGCTATTGACTCGTATACTCCATAAGAATCATCGTAAATAGCTATAGTATGAACAAAAAATATTTTGTATTTCCAGACATTATTTGTAACTCTCCCAGGAAGCGAGCTTATCTATTAAATAAACCTTTTCAGTTGGTTAATATAATAAATCATTGCTTACCAAGACATTTCAATATAGCAGGGACCAATTCATACTTCATGAAATCGGTGTTAGTGAAGTGGTCATGTGGTGTTAAAAATCTGTTGTAGAGAACCCCAGTAACATAAGAACCATCATGAAGCGTTGTTCCCATCATAAGTGGAACATTTGCCTGTCGTTCCCGCTGTAAGATGTTCAATGGTTCATCAGGTAAGAAGGGTTCAATATTGGTCAATCGGAAGTTCTGCACAACTGGGCTGACGGGCGCAAACCCCAATCTTGCTTCATATCTCTCTGCCACCTACAGAAAACCATTCAATTACTATTCATTACATTCTGCACACATAACAGAAAATAATAAACATGATAAATCAGGAATAGGATTATAATCTACCTGATACTCCAACAGAACATCAACTAGACGAGATCCGTTAACTTGTCTCATGCATTGAGTAACTTCATTCAACTTTGCCAAATCTGGAGCCACATCGACCGGTAAGTAACATCCAGCCATTTGAGAAACTTTTAGAGCAGATGCCAGGGGAGTCTTTGTATGACCCCAATCGTTCAAAACGCTGTCAAAAGTAATATTTTTATATATTTATTTGCACCAGACTCGATATTGAAAGCTATCAAGTATAGTTCATCACCTGCCACTGTGCGCAATTGCCCTATGATATAAACCATTAGCCAAGGGACTTAACAACAAGTTAGTTACTGCAACGCTTCCAGAACTTTGACCAGAAATTGTGACCAGATTGGGATCGCCACCAAAATAACTGATATACTTGTTCACCCATTTTAAAGCATTGACCATATCGTACATTGCAGCATTTCCTGGAGCCATTTCAGTCTGAAGACAGTAAAATCCTGAAAAAAGTCTTAATTTTACACAGGTTGGCAATTGGTGAAAAATGTCAATAATTAAACAGGTAAGACTTACCTAAGATTCCCAGGCGATAATTGAAAGTAACGTACACGACATCGCGATTGAGAATTCTTGAGCCAGAAAACATATTTCCAGACCCTATTACAAACAGCATCGTTAAAATATTTACTGTAGCACAAGAATTGTATTCTGTATTAGTAGAAAATCAATGTTACTCACCAATAGTAAAAGCACCGCCATGGATGAAGAAAATCACGGGCAGATGCTCACAATTTTCAGTTTTGCAAACCTAGAACAGCAAAAGATTTCATATTTAAGATACAATGAAGCACATAACACACACATAGAGATGTTTTCCGTCTTTGATAGCCATTTGGTGAATGTACACTCGACCATATAGATGGGAATTAAATATATGACAGTGACTGAATATAACAGTTTACGTTTTCATGAGAAACGAGCAATCCTTCAGTGTCAGCGTCAACACATCTAAAAGTTGGGATTGCGTTTTTCCAATAGTTTGGATTGCTTTGTTTTTTTGCTGTTTATTCTACTGGAGACTTGACGCAATAACATAGGCCACCTACCACATCTGCTTTGTCATGTAATGTTACATTGAATGAGCATGTTTTGCACAGTTATCTGTTGAACTTCAAATCCCCTGTTCTATAATTGAGTTGAGCTCAAGTGTGTATGGTTTTACTGTGAAGAGAGATAGTGGATGAAGTTAGGAGCAAAGCTCTTTTACCTTAGGTGTAAAAACGTTGATAAATAAGCATTCCTCTGAGTCTACAACAGGCAGGAGTCCATCCTGCTGCAAGCAAGGTAGGCCATAAGTACTGGCCGTAAAGTTATCTCCGGTAGAGTTCAGTTTTCCTTCTCTCAATTCTGAAGGCTACAGAGTAATCACACAACATGAAATATTGGCACTCTAATATTATTGTCCAGATTTACTTCTGACTGAATATACGTAATGTATGCAATTACCAAGAACCGCCTTGCGCCACCTGTAAACTCAGCATAGGGCATTCCTAAAAATTGGATGAATTCTTTTCTATCCCCAAGAGTCGTGCCTGGTTTTCCAATTATTCTCCCTAGCTCTGGGATATCTACTGTCAGCTCATCCTCTGTATATTCTTCTGGGGATATTTTCCTTACTAAATCTGAATGGCCAATAGCACTACAGCTAAGTAGAACTAGAACAAGAAGGTACTTTCCAACAGCCATATTGTAAATGGTTTCTGTACAAAAAATTAAACATCTCGTTATAAACAAAGGAACAAAAATA
Source organism: Tomocerus maximus (assembly GCA_019776445.1). Lineage (NCBI taxonomy): Eukaryota > Metazoa > Arthropoda > Collembola > Entomobryomorpha > Tomoceridae > Tomocerus > Tomocerus maximus. Next base: position 16,892 of record JABASH010001502.1, on the reverse strand, counting down.
TAATTTGAATTTAGATATCATAAATAAATTACCATACCTTTTCACACCTGCTCTGTAGAATATCTTTGACTGGAAAGTGCTAACCAACGTCCATCGGCCCTGTTTTATAAGAAATAGATAAATCCACTTGAAAAACTTTTATTATCGTATATCTCCTTTCAATCTCATCAAAAATAGAATGTTAGCTCATACTTATCAATATCTTTAACAAGTTGACACTTGTTCGCAATCAATAACCAATTACAGTCCTATTACCTAATCCAATAAAATGTCAGCTCAATCATAAATAATTGATCCCATGATGAGTGTATTACGCATTCATTTTTCTGTCCTTCTATCTTCAGTTAAGCTAACTGTCACGTCCAACTATTGGATAAACGTGCTTAATACATGTTGACTATGACTTCCTACCAATTTATATCTACATCGCTCGTCCAATGCCACATTTATTGCTTAGAATATCGATTAACTACATGCACCCTATGCAGAGTAGGTGATACTAAAAGAGCATCAATGCAATATTCCAAGTGCTTACTTTTGTTGTTGAGCAATTCAGTTTAACATGCGGAAAGTACGCTTTGACAAAGACGGAAAATACGCTCTTATTTGCCACTTTTGAAATATGTCAACGTGCTATTTCGGCTGTTTTAGTGAGCCGCGTGACTAATGATTTGATATACTGTCCAGATGAATACAAACAATAGGAAAGCTTTGGAGTATGTTTGATGTTGATATATCGGTATACTTTTAATGACAAAGCTGTTCTGTGCACATTATTATTAATCATCATTGATTGTTTCGCAGAAAACCAAATAATCTATTCTGAAAACATTTCTTTGCTATTATTCATACTTTTAGACTTTTGTCGTAGACATGTTCTTTTGAAATATAATTAAGCAAAGTTCATTAGTACCTTCACGAGAAATCTAATATATTCTCTAGAGATACGTTTGTATTATTAAGCTTTTCTTGTAATCAATCTTTAAGGACATAGCACACAATTCCGGAAGACAGCTTAAAATGGAAATTAAAGTCGTGGGTGTTACCTTACGTAAGCTTTGACCCTTCACAGGGTGTTTGATAACTATTTGGAAAGATCTTATGCAAATCTATACATATACTAAGCAAACAGAAATACCTAACGGAAGACACTACTGGGTTTTGTGAACTATGACTACAGAAAATATAATATAGCATGAATACTAAATAGTACTTTGTCCGCAGTCTGCCCTTATTGTAGGTAGACACCTACTACGCGTAGAACTAGTTAAACATAATAGTATCTTCTATAAAGAACATACCTCCATAGTGTGTGCATTCAGCAATTCTCTATTTCATCTCAATCCTGAATGCAATTGTAGAGTAGGAAAGGGAAGAGAAAGCCCAACTCCCTGAGATTTTGGGCCGGCTCACAAAAGTCAAACTCTTGCCATAGTAGTAGTTTTCTCTTGGTGGGCTACGTTATGGGAAGAAGAGTTGAGCCGTTTCGTCCGGAAACATTGCAGTCGCTCAGAAAGGTTACATCTATTCACGTCTCGATTTTCCTCTTGCTCTTTCCCCAGGCTGGCTGGTGGATTTGGTCTGGTTTGGGTACTTGTAGTCTCGAAACCAGAGCACATTGCATTGCAGCATTCATAAGGGCAGACGAAAACAGTTTTCACTGTTCGTTTCTTTCCAACGATAACCCGAACGAGTTATGGAAATGTAAAATCTCTGGATTACCTGTAAGAGAAAGTCTAAACCTCCGAGTTTTGAGAAGAACCTTTAGAAAATCACATTTTACATTTGGTTTCTCCAAATATATCTTCATATGTGTAATATTGTTGCTTTACTTACGTTAGTGTAAATCGTCTGGCATCAGCCTCGAAAGAAAATCTTCTTTCCTTGCACACAGTCAAATAACAATTTGTGGATATTGACATTTTGGGAGAAGGAAGAAAACGGACGGAACTGCTGTAAATAGACGATACATAATTTGTGAATCAAGACTATATACAGTCAAGTCAGGCTGGCCAGAAGTCTTTCTGACAACTGACGTGGAGGTGACCTCGTCTTGGTGAGTTTCCTATAGAGAAAAGAGAGTTTGTATTAGTATTCTTTGTGTTATATAGTGATTGGCTAGATCAGTGTTTTACAATAAAAGGAATATAAAAAATATCTCAATAAAAATGAGGAAAAAACAGGAACCTTAGCAAAATGCAATTGTGCCCGTTGTGGATCAGAAGAATAAAGGAATCCCAGAGCAATACAAATGTCACAGATAAAGTCAGGACATTCTCACGGAGAAATACACAAAAGTGTACCCGTCATTGTCATTCGAATTCCCACCGAAGCGTAAGACAAGATACCATAACTTGTTACAACAATGCGTTCCATCTTACGACGGCCAAGAGTGACAAAGATTTCTAGTCCATTCAGTTCATACGTGATTTACCCTTTAGTGCTTATTTTCATATCTCAAGTGTTATTTTCCGTGGCAGCTGCGGCAACCATCAGCCGACAATGGAGTGCCAGAATTGTCACAACCAAATTCGGGCTTGTCAGAGGCTTTGTTTTCCTTCCAAAGGGCTTCGAAGGTGTCGAAGTTTTCCTAGGGCTTCCATATGCTTCACCACCCATTGGCAGTCTTCGGCTTATGCCCCCTGTAAGTGGCTCACCGTGGTCTGGCACCAAAATGAACGAAGAACCTTCACCCGTCTGCCCTCAAGTTCTTCCTAATTTAGCTAATGAGACGGAAGCCCTTCGAAGAATGCCCAAGGGGAGACTTGCAATGCTCAAAAGACTCGTGCCTCTCCTTAGAAATCAAAGCGAAGACTGTCTCTACCTAAATATCTACGTACCACTTTCAGGTATGCAAAATATTCAAATCGTTATCTGGTTTCCACTGATTAAACTCAAATTCAGTATACAATATTTCCCCGGAATATACAATTTACTTTATTATTATTAGCAGTGGTTTTATTACTAATTTATTCCAGAAATTAATTAGTTTTCTTTTCACGGCAATTATGTTTCATTCTTTCCTATTATTTGGAACTTTGGTCACCTCTGTATTGGAACACTATATCTGTCTGTCTGTCCGGAAAGTCCGCACGATAACTTTCGAACGGATTAAGTTACAACTTTCAAATTTTCTGTCATCTAGAGATCAATAGTACCACTGAGTTCTTAAATGGGCAAAATCGAACTAACCCCCTGATTGCGGGATGGGTTTAAAAACTAAAAATCAGTATAATATCCGTTCTACTCATCATAGAAAGTCGTGTGATAGCTCATTTGAAAGCTAGCAGGTCGGGTAACACAGCTGTGTAGCACAATAGTGTGTAGAGGTCAAAGGTCAAAAGTTATTACACATTTTCAAAATCGAAATTTCCTAGTTTAACAATATTGACGTAAACACCAATATTAAAACTAAAAAAATATTTACTACCACGCTACCACGAAACCATTTATAAAGTTCCTCTGCATTTTATTTCCGTTTTCAATGATTTATTTTATACTAGGTCTTTCCAATGTGTATCCATATTAGAAATTGTGTTTCAGATCTGGTTTTATCTTTGTAGAACTTTATTATGATGTTACTTTATTAAATGATAGCATCATCGGCAAATTATGAAGTTTTGCAGTTTGTGCACTGTAATACTGGAAGAGAGTGTATTTAGTTGGAAGAAGAGCAAAGGTAAACAAAGTGGGTTATCTCCTCGCTAAACACAACACAGCGGTTGTTCTGATCTTCCGTATTATGCTTTGAATGCTTTGTTTACAGACTTATAGTAATTGACATAGAAATGTTGAGTCAGCGTTTAATGATTTAGTTTGCTCTTTTCTTCATATCTATCTTATTTGGGAATTCCTAGTGTTGTGATGTTATCCTTGGCATCTGTCTGGTTTGTTGTTTATATTAGGTTTTCTCACTCGAAATACACACAACATGATTTGAGAGAAGAGCCTTTTGTTTGTTTAGGTAGCTGAGTCTAAAGTCTATAGGTCGGACACACGTTTTAGTATATTATGTATGAATTCTGTCTGATTACATCCTTTTATTAAAGAGTTGTCTCTCTCTCCCTCTTTATATTTGCTTCTATCAAATATTTGGGCTTGTGCTGTCAGATGAATAAATGATAATGAAGTAAAATTTATGAAGATGAGGAGGAAATGAGGAATGTTATATTTCATGATATGTACATACAAAATGCTTATGCTGCATTCTCATTTATTTGGAATTTATCCATATGTGTCTAGGTACATCTTATGTAACATATATATACAGAGTATATAGATTACATTGGTAGGGTGGAGAATTAGCGGCACAGAAGACAAGAACTGTCTAATAGGAAAGTTTAAAACAAGAAAAGCTTGTTTAGTTTTCTTATTAACTCAGAGACATCACATAATACTAGTCCACAGTACCTAGCTGTATTGCTTCACCGAAAACTCTGTATATAATTATTTCCATGTTAAACAGTAATGTACATTTGGGTAACTAACTCTTTGTATTCTTTTTACTACTGTTGAGCAGAGTTTTATCAAGACAGAGCAAGTAAATGGGATATTTGTACACAGCGAAAAGAATTCTGTGCCAGAGAAGAGTTGCCACTTTGCTAAGTACATATAAAGGACAAGTAGATCTGTAATTTCTTATTATACGAAAATATTAAGGTATGTATAGTAATGTGTATGTATAGGAATAGACAAAGAAAGCTAACACATAAAAATTTTGATTTAAATCTCCATAGAGTGAGACACAAAGGGCTTAATAATTATATTATTCTCTATAGTTGCATATACATAAGTAAGTCTATGTAAATTATAACTACAGGGAGAAAACGGACGTAAGCAAACTGAACGCTCGTTGGACAAACCAAACACAAAAGAAAGAGATCCGACTTTTTCATTTAAAATTCATTCCCCATTCAGTTTCTGGGAATAGTGTTTCCGCTCCCTGCCAAAATAACTGTGACAATCCTAAACTATATATTGCCGACCAAAGTTTCCTGTCTTTACTGTGACTAAAGGTAGTATCTTTATACTAACCTTAGGATATTATGCATGTGTGGAATAACTGGAATAGTAGTAGCTATAATAAATACTATAGAGAATAAAACTTAAGAAAGTCAGTATTATGTCTGTATGTGTCTGACAATGCGACAAAGATATAATAATATCCTGGAATGAGTCGTAGAGTAGGTAGTTGCAATGGTAGGTACTCTTATTTGAGAAAAGAGCAGTAAAGCCAGCTATTTACAAGTTTACAAGTTCACGAGATTCGCAAATAGATAAAAAAGATAGACAAGGCGACAAGACCTGGCAAGGGAGCCTATTGTGTACTTATATGGGCCAAATATGCTATAGAATTCCTAGGTTTGACTTAGTTAGGGCAGGGGCAAGAGAAGTCAAGTCAAATTCTAAAAGGCAAAAGTTAAGCTTTACATTGCGACTGTAGGATCTTTTCTTCTTCCAACTTTTGTATGTGTATTAGGAGAGGTAAAGACTCGTCTCCACTCTCCTCTCGTGATCGTCTCATTCTCTATTTGTATACCATTCGTTACTTGCTGTGTGCTGTACGTATTGTGCATTAGGACTCAAGTTAAAGTAGCAAGATACAGCACCACAAATACAGCCAAAATAAGCTAGACTGCCTGCCATTCCATACGTACAATACTATAACTGTGCATATGGCATTGAATCGGATTCCATTGCATTTGCTTGCTAAGCATAATACCAAATACCAGGCTCGAAAAACTTTCTGATATCTCTTTTATCCGATCTCTTCTTCCCTCACCACTGTTTTCAGCCCTAGCCGCCGCCACCCGTACAGAACTAACCGAACCGTATGTACCAATAGACTACATTACGTCCATACACTGCATGCACTCCCCATTCTTTCATATCTATCCCTATGCTTGACACACTTGACTTTATCCAATTTTATCTATGTACACAGTCAAAACTATGCCGAAAATGTATCACAACTGTCATACAACTTCTAAACCTTCCCCCGCGCTCGCTCCTCGGCTATTTTTTATTCTTTTACATACATAGACACTCAAATTCACATTTTTTACTATCTACTTTCACCGCTGAGACATTATGCAAAAACAAACTGCCTCATAATGGACGTAATTAACATACTTATCGGGACTAACATTTCTTTGCTCCAAAATAAATGTAATGGATTTACTGCTGTTTGTAGACAATAAAATCTATACCATCAATAAATCCTGAGTAGCACTATCTACTGTTTTGCTCATACTTATAACATCAACTCAACTCACATCGTCATTGGTATAGACGAAGGAGTAATGGTACAAGTCAGTAAAATGAAATCAATTTTAATTTTCAATTCTTGCCCATAATGTACAGCGCGTCGGAACTCCGTATGTGTATTTGCTTGAAGAACATAAAAATCCTATTCCTTAAAAGATAGATAGTAAAAATTGATATAGTGTTTGAAGAGTATTTCTTTTGAACTTTGGATTTGGGTTGACGATATTGACAAATGTTAATAGTATAATAACACTTTTGAAAATACTAACATGCGCAATTGAAAATATTTATAGTTTTATAGCAAGTAATGATCCTACAGTTGAAATAAGTTGAAGGAAATATCGATATTTGTTGGTCTATAAAAGTACTGCTCAGATAAGAGGAGTATATACTTTGATTTCACCCTGTGTGTTTGGGAAATTAAATTGTAGAGTGTATTATACTGAGGCTACAAGACGATTAGTTTTCTTAATTCGAGGAATTGCGTAAGAAGTAAATGAAAGTAGTGCTGTTGAACACTTCCTTGTTAATCTGGGAGAGAAAGTTGTGTGAAGATTTTGCCTGGTCTTGATTTTGTCATTGGGAAGCATTGTTTCCCCTAAAAAGTTTTGACAAGCCCATAGATGCAAATTCAAATGAACCACGCAATCCTTTTGAAAAGTGTAACGAGAGCTGAAGTCAGAGCAGTAGTATATAAATACGTTCGTTACTAACTTATTTGACTTACTTATTCCACTAGTAGAGTATTTTGAGTAACACTTTCACACAAAAACTTAAAAGACTTGTTCGGATCTTTAGATTGTGATGTTAGTTGTTAGTTGTCGACTATGGTTTGCTTTCTTTCTACGTGACTGTCTTGATCTATAGATAGTCTACACCCATAATGTGCATATAGCTACATACATGTTGAAGAAGAAACTTTTGGTCTATGCCTACTTATAGTTGTATAGGCAGTAATAATAATAGTGTACACAATGGTACATTGTAGGGATGAAAATTCAGAGAAAACTTTCGACTTCAGTCTTAGTGAAGAGATGTTCATTCACTCGAACACTTACAGTTCTTCGAGACTTGGTGTGCCTTGATTTGTCTACGCTGAAGATATGCAAAATATTAAAGGAAAACTTTCTCAAGTCCAACTCTTGAAGTGAGCAGAGTGAGTTGGGCTAAACTGAGCTGTAATTCTATAACCAAAGCAGGAATCCAAGTAAGTCATTTCGGTTACATGTGTAAACTCATGTCTCACTAGAAAATCTAGTGTTAGTCTTCCAAGAACCTATAGTATAACATGCTGTGCCGTTCTATTATTGCAGTACACACTTTCCTCTATGTACTTGCTGCAAGATAGCATCTGCACTATTTAACTAGGAATGTAATGGGAAGTCCAGGCAAAGGCGTGCAAGACACTGCTAGATTTCCGTGGACATTGTTCTCCAACAACGACAACGACTCTAATAGGCCAATTCGCTAATTGAGCAATAAATTTCGTGACATTCGTTTCTAAGGCTGTCCATGTACGATATCCCTCTTGTGCTACTTGTTGGTTTCTTAATGGCCAAATAAAATTTCGTACACTGCACTGCATTGCACTATTTAATTTCTGCAAACTTTGCTTATTAGGATCTCCTACAGTAGTAACTACATTATTCTTTCTAATCCCAAATACTCTATACTAGTATATCCAATCTATATAAATGTAACTTTCTAATCTACTATGCCTACATATTATACCACAAATAAGTATAGTCGCATTTGTCTGTTATACTAGAACAGTTGTGTGTAGTGTAGTTACTCTTAGTTCACATCTCTTCGTGTTTATGTTCATTATGGTTTAAAGGCTGTCCAATGTGTGTGTTCAGGGCACAGGAGCTCCCAGACTCTATTTATTAGTAATAGCAGATATAAAACAGTTTCTTTAATTAATGGTAGCTGAGGGGTAGCTGGAAATCGATTCCGCAGAATACTACAGAAATGAGAAGAAGCTCTCAACTATTTAGTTTCCTATCTCGTCATAACATATATTATTAATGAGCGTGTAGTTACGTGTGCACGTGTAATAATAATGTATAGATGCATGTAGAGGGCCATATTATAAGTAACACATGTGTATTACTTTGCTCACATGTTTACATAACGTAAAAACATGCATGGTATTGCCCATTAAAATTCATTTATACATTCTCCAAAGCAGAGGAAGGTATGTGGAGTAGACACACTAATTATTATTCTCAGGGATAAACCTTTTAGCTCTCACTAATACAAGGAATGTGTGGTGATATAAATACAGTTGTAAGTAGTCACTATACATGCTTTAGCGAGAATTATTCAATTCAATTGTAAATCTGATTGTGAGTTTAGTGACCGTGGCTGGCGACATTAGCCAAAGTTTTCAGTAGTAGCCTTGCTGAATATTGTAGGCTGACCTAGTTATAGATAAGTGAAACAAATGCGAAGCCAGTTGCCACTCCACACAAGTAGTAAAACAGAGGAAATCATCTTTTAATTGAGACAAAGTTGATTGTTAGCTGTAAACATTATGTAAAGTGGATATTATTCCAGAAAAAGCTCTCTTCCTCCGATTGTGAGTGTCTACTTCACCAGGAAGGGGGCCAACTTCATTTTTAATACTGTGTACTTTAAGTCATTTCCCTGTATAAGTGTACTTTTATAACGGAGCATTAAGCACTGGAATTCCGACTTGTTCACTTAAGTCAACAAACGAAGAGTAAAAAGAGTGCCTTTAGCTACTGTACTCTCTACTATTTATAGACTTTTCACAGTTTGCAACATTATTATTATAGTAGGAAGCCATTGCTCTACTTTATGTTATTGTGCTTTTCAAATAGTGATGCTCTCTCTCTGGATATGATCTGCTGCGTATTTATACGTTCTCAAGCACCTGCTACTACTTATTGAAGCTGTTATCCAAATCGAGACATTTTTACATATAATGCATTAAAGCAGATACTAATAATAGGTGATAGCAATCCTTAGAACGAACGAAGTAAGGTTAGCACAAATGATAAGGATGTTCTAATGCGTAAGTATAGAACTCTGAAGTAGTATGTAGTATGAGTAAGCAGAAGAGCTATTATTTGCAATAGCAATGCATGCAAATCACCAAAGTTCTTTCCCCTCCATTAGTTCCAGTAATCCTCTGACGAGTTGTGCGGAATAAATTTGTCTGTCTGTCTGACACTTTTGGGGAAAACTACGATTACTACTACACACTTTTACGTGCATTACTTTAGTATATATATCTTATTTGTAGTAGAGTTGTGGTACATTTACCTCAGCTGATATTATTAAGAGTACCCGTATAGTATAAATAGTTCAGTCCAAACAGTCACATCAGTAAGATCTTTCTCATCACAAGTCCTCATGGGCCCTTTAGAGTAACGATGCTATTTTACAGAACTCCCCAATAGCAACCATTCACTGTAAAGAACTTGTACTTTTTGTAGAGATAGTTTCAAAACATAAGGTATACTTTCTCCAGTTTCGCTAGTTTTATATATACGGAGGGTTATCCAGAGAAAATACGGGTGTACACTTTGGAAAGTACAAGTATTATATTTGTGAAGCATATATTTAGGATTGTGATGCAGCGATTAGGTATCTCGATTCGGGTTTCAAGGTTTTGGTCATGCAGGGACAGGACAGAGAAGTGCCTAGCTTAGTATTCTCGAGTCTTTTATGTGACAGTAGTTGAGATGGGCTGAGTACCTACCTGTGGTTTTACCCTAAGAGATTTCCCTTGACATTATCATTCCCAGGACGTCCCAGCTTGACTTTTATACTTGACGATTTACAATTATTGTTAGCGTTTCATCTCCACTGTGTGTTACTTACTGAAGACTATGTACGTGTAGGAATGAGTAGTATTTACATGTACACTAGAAATTAGTGAGTCCATTCAGGACACGACGGGACGCAACAAAACACTACACGAACCGACAAACAAAACAGACACCCATAAGTTATTCAATGAACGTGCTAACTAAATTAGGTCTCGTTATGTACTCATCTATTGCTCTTTCACGTACCTAACTTGACAATTAAAACCTTGTCGTGAACACGGGCAACTACTCCATTTAAAATTAAATGACAAGTCTAATGTTCCGTGCTGCCTGAAATAAGTAGCACTGCATTATACCAGGCGTAGTTAGTTAGCTCTTAAGAATGTACATGTCACTACTACTCTACTACTTCACAATTTATATCCAGCTCCCTAATAGGTAGTACCCCTTTTATTAAAACGGCAGAATTGCATTGCAGCATGAGAAAACTTATGTGATGAGCGCTACTCTATTTAATCAGCCCAGAGAGAGACACGAACAACTTTCAATGGAAATAGTTTACTTTACTACTCAGACAATAGTTATACAGAATATTTACTATAATATTCTACGACTACTGTTACAGAGAAAAACAAATGCAGTACACTTACGCAACCCGCGGACAATGTATTCATCCATCCATTCTCCCTGCCTCTCTCTCTCTCCGATGTGCATCACCAACCCAAATCTACAATTGCACAATTTACGTTAGTCTGCCTTGACTGACTGAACTAGAAAACAATAGCTAGCTTCAATTTACCCAAAACTAAGACTAACAAAGATTCATTCCACATTGCATTAGTTTTCCATAGTTTTCTACTTAAAATACAATTCTAATGCTTTCTCGTGTTCCGTGTCGCGTGAGTAACGTGGAACCAGTACTAAATGCCATACAAGTTAACTTGCTGCACATCTTACACAACTTTCCTCCGTTACACTTCTTTACCACTGAATCTTCTCTACCACCCTACACAACTAAAGTCGACTCTTGCATTGCTTTGCCTTCTCACTAAATGCTACAAGACTGTCACCCTACTGATTTACGATTCTTCTAAACAAAAAAAATATGTTTCCTTAAAAGAACTGGATAAGTTACCCAATGTTTCAACAAAATACAAATACTATAGCATGAATAGCATCGTATCGTACGTAGCACCTGCTTTTACTACTGTTAACAAAAATCGAATTTTTCAATTTTAATTAAATCATCCTTCAATTCAATCATCAAAATTACTAAAACATATAATTCCCAGATTAGAACAGGAAAATATTTGGTAGGTAGAATCTACTTTCATCAATTTTGACCTTTCATTGCTAAAAGCATCAAAATTGCTATTAATAAGTAATTCGAAAAAGTTTTAAAAATTTCAGGCCATAATTTTTTTATGGTTACAAAATTCTAAAGGGATCGTAGATTCTAATGTAATATTTAGCTTTGAGTGTAAAAGTGGTAGAGTGGGGTTAGTATTAGTGGTAGTAAGGTGATAGAACTTTGCTTTCACTTAAATGCTTTATCTGTCCGTGGAGAACAGAGAAAGAGGAAAAACTCGTCCGGGTTTGTTTCTGGATGAGCTATACAACTGAACTGTTTCGTTTATTCCCATATGAGCAGCAACTCTTGCAATACATAGCGAATGTACAACTTAGGATCAAGTTAGTGCTCACTTGTCTACATTTATGTTAGTTCGAAAAGGGATATTATATGCATCAGTTTGCATATAGGTAATGGCATAGTAGATGTAGGTCTATAGTGAAGTCTACGTGTGGCTGCAGCCAAGTGAACACAAATGAATGACATTGGATTAATCCTCTGAACCTGACATTTGAATAAATGGACCTCCCTTCTCATCTGACATTGTCATTACCCCTTCCTCTCGCTTCCACTAATATCCCATTAATTTTGCGCCTTGAGTTTCTTTAGTTTTCTCGTTTCTGCTTCTTGAGTTTCTACAGTTCACTACACGGCAGCCACCCTTATCTACAAATAGTAAAACTCTCTTACACTTATCTGAATATTACTTCGTTTGCACTATTTACGCATTTGTCTCACACTCAGGTACGGCTCACATGTCACATCTACTATACCGACTTCCTACGTTCCTGAGACCCCACTAAGATTCTGACAGTCGTTTACCGATTTTACCTCCCATCGACAAACTTATTTACTAACCACGCGCTAAGGTTTTTCTTCGTATTGGTAAATAGGAAAGTAAGAATTAATCCAAAAGCAAGAAGTTTCATTTTGTTAGTTTGTTTCAAAAAAATTGTTTAAATCGATAACAGTCACTTACCTATTTTCCCTTATCGGTTTTTTGTATTTTATGCTCGGTAAAGTGGTCAAAATGAGGAAAAAGAGTACATATAGTATGTAGACAATTGAGAGCATGCTTTAAAATAATCTGAAATAAGTTAGAATACTTATCTCAAATGGTTCAGAAAGAAAATGATTAGCTATTCTAGGTTAAGTACAGACAGAAATAGTATTTTCGCTACAAATCATTAGATCTGTGTTGGAAAATAAGATTTCGCAGACTGGGTCGTAACATAAAGTAAGGTAGTGCAAGATCTACTGTGAATTCTTGGCATGTGTATAAATGGAGGTAACCTACATCATTGCAGTCGTTGGTATCTATCTGTTTTTCAATCACAGTAAATAGTAGATAGTGTAGTTGGTAGCAATCGTCAGGGATGTAATGTCGTTTACTGCTTTCTGGTTATAAGATTTATGTGCGAGGGCAACATAAGAAGCAGGATAGTTACAAGAGTAAAGATGTACATAAATGTACAAAACTCGTGGAGATGGTAGAAAGGAGGCAATAGTATAAATCTGAAAATAGAAATTTCATCGAGGCATTTCTTCGTCTAGATAATCCCAAGTAAACCCAATTAGGAAATGTGCGTCAGCACTAAAGGGAAAATCAGTCGTGCCCTGTAATATAATGTGAAATGCTAGAGGCTTCTTGACAATTCAATCTTTCCATCTTCTTCTACTACGTCTATTACGAAGTTAGTACCCTGTAAATAGCAGATACACAGACAGCGAGATAACTATGTACTAAAGGTAAATACAGTGCAGACACATGGATACAAACTTACATTGTATAGTTACCTACTGCATATTACTAGTCTCCTCTTAAAATGTATTTAAGTATCTACTGTAATGTACTATTATAGACTCGACGCTTCTCTGCCCCAGTTGCCTCTCCCTAAGATATCAGATGTGATGTGATAAGACGCTAGGAGCGAAAAGATAACCCAGCGTCTCTCAATCCCAAATAGTAATAAAGTTTCACTTTCTTCAATCAAGCTACAAAGCTACGAGCTACTGCCATTTCCTCCATCTTTTCTCACATTGCTTTACAACAGCCAAAAGAGGAACTTGGTCATTAGACTAAATTAGAACATACTAGTTGGATTTCGGATTAGATTTGACTCATTAAATTAGTTTCTCATTATCATATTAACCTGAGGAAAGCATTAACTGCTAGGACTAGGATTCTAAATATATATTATAGGCCACTCCATATCCTACTTACTTATTATTACATTTTCACATCTGTGTAACCTAAGCCAGCAGCGATCTAAATCTAAACTCAAAGTCAACCTGTACACACAAAAATCGCAGAATGCTTATTTTCATTTTAGATTAGTACCTACTATCACAACCTACCATCAAATCAACACAGAATCTCATTACGAACCCTAAGCCTCTACTAATCGGAAGGTTTTGCCCCATGCAACGCTTTTCTTTGGTGACATAAAAATACGTGGAGACCTGAAACTGCATTCATATAACTTACTTAGCTATCCTGTTCATATACTAGCTACTTTATCTGCACTTTGCTCTACAAATGTGATTTTCAAAGCAGAATGAAACTAAGCTGAGACTTGCAAAAACTAACTCCGCTTCACTAGCAACTTTTTTGCTTTGGACACTGTTCCTGACTTGTGACACTTTATAACTGATGTAGTAATAAGTATACTACTTAACAGGATACGCTTCATCTTACATGCTCCTCCAATTTTAATGTTACATACGTGGGCACATTTAATCCTAGAAGCTTACCATTGTCCCTACCAGGGACAATATACTGTTGTATAAAATAAACCATTCTTTTACAGCTGTTAGTGTTGCGCATTTACTATTGAATTAGTTGATCATTGAATTCAGACAGTTCAGAGTTTATTCATCTATTATTTAGATTCAGTGTAATACAATCGTGTTCAATTTAAAAATGATTTGCCCTTTCGCAGAAAATAACACACTTCTTGTACATAACAATGACTACACATTACCTTGTTAATTATCAGATGTTACAAAATAAATCTTATTATGTTTTAATCCTATTACAGCTTGGCTGTACAATGTGATATCACTCTACGTTCTGCATATAATTAACTTTTTTCTACATTTCTACATTTAAACTTTGGACCAGATAATGCTACTAAAAATAGTGAACTATTGTATTGAATCTAACGATCTAACAGTAGAAGTTTATTTAAAAAATTATCAAGTTCGGCTTTCCCCACGCGTGCGTGTTTATTTTTAATGATTTAATTTGGGAAGAAAGCATCTTAGTTCCAACGTAAATAGAATTATCCCTAACTACTTTTAGGAGATTTAAACTAAATAATAAGATCATTCGGGTGATGACCTTTAATGTGAATTAATGGTGGTGTATGAAATTAACATGAATTACGATAAAGTGCGCGTTCAAAATAATATAACGTAATTACAACCCTCCATAATTTCATACTGTAGTTACTAATCTGTAGTGCTTTGCAGAATCAGAGTATGGGAATATGTACTTGTGTTGTGATATCTATGATAAAGATCAATTAGTACAACTTTGTCCACTCATATCTCGTTTGGCCCAACTACATTTCTGCCTTGAGCTAGCTAGCTAAATAAGGAGAGGGAAAAAAGGAATCTAAAGCTGATGTCAGATGGGAAGTTAGGAAAAAGTAGTAACAATAAATAGAAGCATCTCTTCTGCATGTAAAGATACAAGTAGAAAGCCTTTCTCATAGCTTGCTGCATATGTGCAATGCTCTCAAGTCCCTTGTAAATCCATTTAAATGGCACACTGCAAATGGCACAGCGAGACTGTAAAGAGCAATTCAAGTAAAATATATGTTGATATTGCTAATACATTGGTATGTAGCCTCTTCCTACACAACATACTTTCGGAGAGCCTACGACGTGTTCCAGGCTTCCACTAGCAGTTTGAATCTTAAACCCTTACTTAAATGTGCTATACCTGTAAACTGTGGAAGATCAAACTATTGACGCTCTACATTTTTCTTATTTGCTACGCTACAATGCACAAAAGTGAGTTTTCTCATTTGTAAAAATAATATCTTACCAACTGAATAGATTGGAACTCTAAAAGCTTTAAGAACTGAACCTCTTATAGGTAGATAATTAATTTTTAGGTACTTCTTATCAAATGGACTCATTAGAAATGAAATATAAATTTTTGGTATTGAGTATTGTAGCATTCAGACTAATAGCCAGGGTTTTTAACGTGCGTCATCCCCTCCACGAAACATCTAGCGGAACTTGCTATGAACATGATCAATTTACATTGAGCTGAATTCAACAAAATTCAAATTTTATTTTTTCATCTTTTTGGTCATAATTCATAAACCGGTACACTGAAAAATATCTGACTTTTACCTAAACATTTGTCTCATGTACACCTCGGACCTAAGTTGCCGATTTCCCACAATTAATTTTATTTGCCCTGTTATCCATGTCTAAAGACATCCCGCCGAAAAATTAAATATATTGTTTATTTTAAACCTCTCGTGTGACCTTTACAGATCAAAATTGTACAATATCGACAACTTAGGTCCGAGCAGGATAGTATATCTTCATTTTAAGGCCCCATAAGTCCAGATTGACCCAAAGTTAGGCGAGTTATGCCCAAAAAGATGGAGTGGGAAAACACATGTAAACGCGAGGAGGGCTTACCCACCTTAACTGTGTCGCATTATTATGGTTATGTAAAAGTATAAATTACAATGGATCATGAGTTCATGACAATTACGTAACCGATCAATGAACATGTTCAATACTGATAAGTAGGATACTTTTGTATCTATCCTGTCAGTATATCGGGCTCGTTAGGTATATTCGTACAATGCTCACCAAACTTGCCTTTCAATAGGCATCGTGAAACAATAGATTGAGATTAGGATTGCATAGAAATTTCGATCGACTGTCATGCCTGTGCTCCATTGACGTATATATTATAAGCAAGGGAATGACCTTCATGCCATTCCCTTCCTTTTTATTAAGCTGCGCAACCTCCACATATGTTCTGTGGGAAAGAGAACGAAAGAGATTTCTCTTGCGCACAGCCATTGACGTAGATTTGTCCCTCGCCGAGAATCCCAAAAAGAGAGAAGAGAATGGAAGAAGTCGAGGAGAAACTCTCCAACCTTGACCGAGTCAACAATAACTCGGGAGTCCTAGCACAGAGACACAGACATCAAGACTCATTTTTGATGAGTCCGACAGTTTTTTCCTTTATTCTGAGAGATTTGAAATTTGTTTTTCCAGTCACCCATTTAATGACAGTCCATTTAAAATCCCAATTTACCACCACCCAAATAGTATCACGAACATTGTCAATTTCCTGTATTTGAGATTATAAGACATAGTCTTTTCTAGTCTCTGTATCTTCGACATTTAGTCCATACGATGTACTAGGCTATAATAATATCCTATACCACTGCTATCAGAGTTCAGCTAGCCGGTGGGTAGTGGCTATGTGGCTA
>JABASH010001501.1:0-25704 GCA_019776445.1 Tomocerus maximus | reverse complement strand
TTTCACTATCTAAATTTTAATACAATTACTACTTTCCAAATTAACATTACAGTACAATAAATAAAGTATTTTATTATAGAATTAGACTCTCATTAGCAGGGCTCGGACATTTATTTATTATATATTAAAACTATTTTCTAACGGTGCATCTAACAGCCTTGAGACTTCCTATATAAACATTTCGTATGATATTGGAGACTCAATTTTTTTTATATTTCATGGTTTTAGAAACTTTTTCCAATGTATTTACGCCTACGGTCGGGTTAGCAAATATTTCCCCAGTATTTAAGCCTGAAGCACGTAGAACATATTTTATATGTAAATATTTTGACGTTTCAAATAAATAAATAAATATCCGTGCCCTGCTCATTACTCATTCTATTTGATCTTTTATAATTCTTTGTTTATATTTATAATTGCTCACCGGTATACGTTGTTAACTACTTTTAAAATTAAATTATCTTTAGTGACTTGTAGGCGAATGCCTAGTAGTCATTTGAGCTGTATAGTTCATTATGGAGGTGTTTGCAGTTGTCCGGGTTCGAAGAAAGGGTTTTGATAATAAAGTAAACATTGATGTGAATGGATGTTATCAAAGTGCCTATCGTAGGAAAGTAGGTAATACATACTATAGACAGAGATATATGATTGTCAGCATGCAAATAATATAAGGAGCTTGGCTTTCTCTCCATTAATTACATTTGGCAGTCTGTTTCTCTCTCGTTGTTCAGATAATAAGTAAGTGAGGAATGGTATCTCAATTAGAAGTGTGTCAGTATATGTCGGTAGAGGTGCAATTAATATATAGCAAAGCTTTTAGGGGCTATCAATTTACGTATATCTACAGTTGGAATGAAAGTACGTGCATACAAGATGTTTAACTCCCGTCAGTAGGTACAGTTGAGTTTCTAATGCCCAAGAGGAAAGTCAAATTTATCTTGTCATTTATTCATAAGAGTCGCAAAGTAACGTAGACAGTCACTTGAGTGTAATGTAAGTAACTCGTGGATGGAAAACATAGAACATTTGACTTTAATTACCGTTTTCAGCTTCTTTAGATACATTAGATTGTTCCATTAGCCAATGTGGTGGGTAGTGAAGTGCTCAAATTACAAGGAACAATAAGTGGCTCTGGCTTTGTATGGCCTGAAATCCTTATTTATTATATAACACTTAGTTGAACAATAAACGAGCCATTAAAGTAAAAAGTGCAATAGAAATTACTATAGCATTGTAGCGAGTTAAATAAAAGCACATATAGTATCAACTCTCAAGTGAACTTATTGTCTTGAGACTTATTGAGAGGAGCGTTGAGGTCTACTTACTGCGTCGTAATAATATAATATGCTGTTTATAAGAGAAAGTGCACTTTCTATACTCGGCCTAGCCATGCTATCGTATTCACAGTGAATGAAAGTTTAAGGAGGACGATAGTGCAAATGGCCACCTACCTAGATAAATATAGCTCTCTCCGATCTCTACTGCAATATATTTTATTCCACTATAGGCCTTGCTCAATAGAAATATGTGGAGATGTAGGAACTGTAAATCTACCTTACTTTAGCCATCAGATCTGAGAAAAGTTTGGGGATAACCCACAAAACTCAACTCTAAACATTACTTCCTACTAGTTTAGTTGAGTTTGCTTTGGTTCTTTGTGATGCCATATTTTTAGTATCGCCATTAATTTCACAAGCTTGTCTGAATGTTCTATACGAGTCTCAAACAGCTCCTACATTTCTTATAGGTACCTATCTGTTTCTACATCTTCGTGTGCAAGTGTGAGGGAGAAAGCAGGCTAAACATTCTGTTACCCGAAAGTCTCTCTAGTACATACTATCTGGCTAACCGTGTATTATAGTAATATATATCCTTCCTATATATGTGCATCACATAGGTATTATTATACTGATAGCAAAATGTATGCAGTGAAGACCACCTTTGTTATTGCAGCTACATAAAGCATATCTGAGTATAGGGAAGAATAAAATGCAAAAGTGGGACTGGGAAGAGAAGTCTGCTGAGAGCCGTAGTTGTCTGCTACTTTCACTCCGATGTAATAAATTCTGCAGTGGGCTCTCGAGTAAAGAGCAATAGGCTTTTTGTCTACTTAGGCTCTATAGTTAGAGATAACGAGCTTGTAACAACTATATACAGTAAACTGTAATCAACCAGATGAGAATAAAATGTATCTCGCTCACAACCAGAAGTGATGTGTAGTCGGATAAGCTCTCTCCATCCACTCCAACAAATCCATATAGATCTAAACAAATACGAATATCTACACTAATTATTAATACCTGTCACTTGCGCAATCCAAACAACACCGGACTAATAACAGAAGAATAATCATCTTAATCAAATATATTCTCAGCATTCAGAGCATAGCTTTCATAAATACTCGACAACCATTTTTGCACAAGTCCTATAGATAACACTACTTTTAAATATTCATTGCCACTTAAAATTTGTCTAGGTTTTGATACGGACCAGCATTACAGATTTACAAGATGCATAGCCAACAAGACAAAAAGAGGAAACGCCTTGTTCCGGCTTGTCGACCTATGACTACATTTATTTCTTACCATTAGAGCATGTCTATATAAGAACATCGTTCAAAATTAAATACTTGTCAGAATTTATTAGCTCTAAAAACCTAAATGCAATTTTCAAGCGATTTAAAATTTTCATTTTAGCCAGGTACAGTAAAGTACGATCGAATTACTTTCACTCGGAAAAATGTTAATCCAGCACTTTCATTTACAAGTAGATAATTAAGGGGAGCTGTGATACAATATTTCCAAATAAGTAGAACAGCAATTGCTGACTGCTATACGTGTAATTTTCCAACTTGTGAAAGTATTGTTAGTTCGGAGTTACGGCTGGGATTTTTTCGTTGAGAGTAAAAGGATGGGAGAAAGTAGAGAAACCCGGGAGGAGGTTGTTACAGTCTATACTGTAGTGTGCGAAATCAAGTGCAGTTTGGAAGTAGAGACCTCGTCTGAAGATTAGTTAAACCAAACTAAGCTTAAACGAAGTGAAGTGAAGCAAAGAAAGTCAAATGAAGCCGATTGGAGTCAAACTGCTCCAAGGAAAGTGCTACATACCTCAGCTACTTATCTTTATACTTTTGGCAAGATGCACTGAGGAGGTTCAGGTCTTTTTCGCTCTGGGCTTCTGCCACGTCGTCTGTCTGCAATGCCCAACTGACTATTGCAGGGAAGCAAGTCAAACGAAGCGAGTGTGATGGTTGATGTGTGAGTGAATGAAAAGCGTCAGTCAGAGTAAGAGCAAAGGAGGATTTTATGAAAAATAGAGCCAATTTCCTTGCTGGCTGTTGAAAACCTTTTTTACCTAATGGAAAAGTGTTCGACTTGAGTGGGATAGGAGTAGAAGCAACTATCTATCGCTCCCTTGCAAATCTGTGGCTGCACTCGCAATGCTTTCCCCAGGCTTTCTCTCCCCACCTACACAACACATCTTCTATTTACTATTGCGAATACCATCGGCACAAACGAATCTCTGTTTCAGACCACCTCTCCCATTTTAGACCCATTTTCTCTTATTTGATTTAAACTCAACTTCGTCCAGGTAGTATCTTCCTTTGCATTTATTCCTTCCACAAATTCCTATTTCATTCTGGCATGCTCATTAAGTTGTCAGGCACTAAATAAATTGATATCTACTCCATACACTTTACGTATCATTTTCAACACGATTTCAAACTGTAGTTACTATCGCTTAGAAATGAAACGCGTATTGAATGCCACACTGTATGCCATATTCAATCAATATACTGATCTATTGCTTAATATTTCAATGCTGCATACTGGTAAAGTTCACCTTGCTAAAATATCTAAACATTTGCTTGGTTTTATTTTATGGTATTGAGAATACCTTAAAATGACACAAACCATGAAACCATACGCATAACGAAACCCGTCCAGGGAGAAATTCTTTGAATTGCCATTAGTTTTGCCTATACTTAAAAGCTACTCATATTTGTGTGAAATCGTATTTTGTGTTTATGAAAAAATAATACTTGAAACTGAGCTCTTGACAATATTAATTAAAAATCTTTGACTAGCACTGAAGAAGTGGATATGTAATAGGAGGAATTGATTGTGTTAAATTATCAGTGTGGTGCCGGCGCTGCTTTGTACTACACGAAAATATGTAGTTATGTGTAGGTATGGAGGCATGTAGTTTACATGTGTATACATGTACATAGATAGGTAAGTTGTATCCGGTAGATAGTGGCACGACATGTTCCATAGCCCTATACATAGGTTTCCACTTAATGGTTCTTGTATTTACTATTAGTAGAGGTATAGTATTTACAATAGAACAGAATTGAACTGGGGTACCTATAAGTTTAAGTGAGTTCAGGCCTCGGCTCTTGTGTTCTCAACCGTCGTCTGTAAAGTGAAGTTGAGTTTTGGAAGGGATTGCGATCGATGATGATATGCCCATTCACGCCTCGTGCTCACTCACAACAGAGAGAAAGAAGACGAGGGAAAGCATGCAGGCCAGAGCAGAGAGCCAAAGTAAAAGCACAAGTTCTGAAGGAAAGCAAACTGAACTGGTAAAGTGGACCAAATTTCTACGTTCACGTGCTACCTTTACCTTCCCTTGACTCAAAGTAGTACGGACATTTGAACAGATAGGAATAGGAAGTTGGCGTTGCACAATGATGATGCCATTCCTTGTGCCCGACTCTCTTATTTGCTATTCTCTATACATGTATGCATTTCTCTGCCGTATTTCCACCACTCTTCAAACTCACTGAATTACTTACGAATGTCCACATAGAACGTGCAATTGTTGAATTCCATGTCATCGATGGATATATTTTGAAATTATAGATTCTAATCGGGCAAATACGGTAAAAGCAGGGCTATTAGTGTTTCGTTATCTATTCTGCCTTGGACAGCACTCCATTTCAGATCCAGTTCACAACTGCGGAGTATAAAAAGCAACTTTGCTTCCCCTTCCTCCGAATGGGTCCACGTAGCAAGTATAAATAGAAATATTTATATTAGCACACATGCATTAAGGATACGTACTTATCACTTATAAAGAGTATACTTCTCTGTGGATGCACATGTGTTGCAAGAAGGCCACTGAAGGAGATGAAATGTAAATTTAAGATGATGTTCTGCGATGCAAACCCATGTCCTTGTTTTCTAGGACAGTGAAATATTGTACAGAATATCATTTGCTACATTTATATAAAGCTATAGCTGCCTCCGAGTATCTGTACTTCCTTCTCATTGTTAGTCTGTTAACTGTCAAATAGAGATATTGCGAAATGGAAACTCCAGTGCCCTGCCACACCTTTCTTTGCCGGAGGTTTCCGTCCAAGCAGTTTTTCTATCTGGGCAATACA
The DNA here is from genome assembly GCA_019776445.1 of Tomocerus maximus. Taxonomy (NCBI): domain Eukaryota; kingdom Metazoa; phylum Arthropoda; class Collembola; order Entomobryomorpha; family Tomoceridae; genus Tomocerus; species Tomocerus maximus. The sequence continues at coordinate 20,315 of JABASH010001501.1, read as the reverse complement.
ATGTCAATAACGTGTAATACGATTCATTGATTCCCTAGTAGTGCATGATAATGCAAATATATTTACTTCAATACTGTTGACTTTCTTTTTTGCTTTCACCATTGTCATCCTATGCAGTGAGTTCTCTGAGCAACGTTTGTAGCTGAGCAACCCAAATAATAAATCCCTACAGCAGCAAAGTTCAGAGAAAGCAAATACAACTGGTTTCAGCACACATTTTATTATGGCTTTATTTATTTTTTATATATAAATAGACTGTATTACTTAAAAGTATTTGCTACTAAAAAAGGATATAAATATAAATGCTTCGGCCTTGTAGTTAAAGTATGTACCATGGTATACCTATACAAGAAAAGTGTTATTTTCCTAATCAATATTTTGAAAATTACATGTGAACATTTATAGGCTTAAGTTTAGTCCATAAATAGGAATTATTAAATTATATATGGATTAAATGGGTAGACATGTAGCTGGTTCCGTTTACGTAGACAATTATACTGTCAACAACCTTTTATTTACAGCTATCTAGCCATTATTTTGTAGCTACAAAAGAGTTCTTATAGCTGACGTGGTTATTTTGGATGTTGCACAGTTTCAGACATTCGGCGAGAGTTGGTTTGTAAATCTAAACAGCTATATAAGTAGTTATGATACGAAAGTTTGTCTGCTCATCGAGCCGTAGTATTTCTGGCAATTTGAATAATATTGTGATACTAAAATAGACGCAGTGACAGGGAAATGCTGCAATGTCTCTGGTAATAGACCTCACAATCCACCTCACAATAATATGTGGCAGAGTTGAGTCACTGAGCCAAGGTAAGCCAGCTGCAGTCAGTCGTTGGACGTTTTTCATTGAATCATTCATGGCTATCTACATAGGAGGAACTTAAAAATGTCAGTGTCATATCTTCTCATGTGCAGCTAAATAAACCAACAGGATAGCTAAGTCGAGAAATATAAAGTGCCTACGAAAGTACTTATTACAGTCGAAATGTACTTTCTATCTACATGTAAGTGGCCTAATAGGCGTATCTGTCCGGCCACTCAGGGTCTTATAGAAATGTGTCTCTGTGAGTGAGCTGGGAAAATAAAAGAATAATAAGGACAGAAGTTATTACAGAGTTAGCAACTCTACGTCCACGTGAAGTTAGCACTGAATGGAATCGGTCAGGGCCACGGCCAAACTACATTCTTCTATATTATGTACGCCACTAGCTACATTGTGCTTCGAAACTCTTTCTTCCTCCGAGAAGCAGATTCTTTTGCTTTCCCGTGGACGACTCACCTTTCTCACCGTCATTCTGCAATTTCTCTTTTTCCCTAGTCACCTTTATACCATCATATCATCATTTCAGTGCACAAGGGACTGCTAACTCTTTATATACTTTTCTTTGAAACTCGCATACTCAGCCTGATTTATCTTTCTCTTTTCCCCCAGTCCTACTTCCAGGCCAGCAGTCAAACATTTTCTGAGGGCAGCTTTCTCTTCTATCAGACTCCCATCTACTTTCTTCAGCCCATGAACAGAATCGTTTACAAAAATTACTACACTGATACAACTAACGATATAACTAATGCAATTAGGAGCCATGCTATGCAGTAAGACGCAGAATGTGGAGTACCATTAGCAGAAACTGATCCCAAACAAATGGCAATAAAGAAATTCTATCAACTGTAATTATTAACGCTAATTATAGTATATTATTAACATTTAGTGTATAATTGTACTGGGTCGATCGTTTGCAAAGGCTAGTTTTTCTCTTGATCATTTCCAATTCTGTCTACCAAAATAACTTAGAAAATAACAAAATTTCTTATTCTTTGAGCGTGGAAGATCTTCCCTATAGTCTTTGTGATATTTAGAGCTAATGCTCAACAGAAACAATTTTTGTTTTTATTAGCACTTTAATTAGGGATTAAAAGTGTTTCAAATGACGGTACTAAAACCATGGCATTTGGGTGCGCAGGATAGATATTCTAGAGATAAACTACTTATGTGTGAGTGAAAATTAAGAGAATATATCACTCGAAATTAAACAAGGTAGGAATGTCCACATAGTAATGAGCCAATGTAAGAATAATGGTAAGGACTAAGTAGTTTCCACCTGAGTAATGTTGACAATATTAAAGAGTTGAAATGATAAAATGTCCAATTTATAGCTGGGAAAGTTAAAACGAGGCAATAACAAGGGACTAGGAGACCGCAGACAGTTGTTGAGATGAAAGTGGCAATGTGACGGTTGGTTGTATCAGTAGGTTTCTGCAGCGGTGTGTTTCATGTATTTTGTATTGCAGCTACGCATATCTATAGCTAGTTGGTAATGGCAAAACATTTCCAGTTAGTGTACTACAGATAAGCCTTTCTTGGAGGTAGATGACTACGACACACCTACATATAACAATAAAGCTTAATATAGTGCAAATATGTATTTATTGTCCGTATAAGATGAAGGGTGACATACCCTGCAAGTTATATAGAAGAGAAATGTAGATAATCATGTAAAATGCACATGAATCACGTATGGCCATAGCTGAGCGTACTTGGTGCATGTACAAGTAATTTATAATGCATAGAGTGTGTTATACTGGTCGTTGCTAAAAGTCGTCATTTGGTGCTTTCACCACTTTCACTCAAGTCAGTCGATCCCATTCTGTTTTCTCGCCACTCAGACAGCCCGGGCACACAAAGAGAGTCCATACAGATTACACAGAAGAGAACACATGGCTCTGTGGACGTGGACCAAGTCGGAGACTAAATTGACCTGACTCGACTGGCGAACGTCCTGTTTTGTGCATCTTCACTCAAACCCACCGATACTCACATACACACGAGGATCATAGACTGGTATATGTATGTCGCTGCAAAGTTAGCCGGTGCCTACGTGAAAGTCTAAGGCTGTCAAAACAAAATACGAAGCTAACCCTGCATTATCTCTATAGGTGCACTTAGCTCTATAATGACATAGGTATGTCGAATGACTAGTCTAAGACGCCATTCGGGTAACGAACAAGTATTTAAGTGGGATATTAGAGGACAATGTATTTATGCGCCAACAAGGCTCGGTCCTTTGAGCCAAGGGAAAGAAGGGAGGGAAATCAGAGAAAGCTTAAAGTCTTCGTCACTCGACCTGCTCTCCAATTCTGTACACCTTTCTACCATCAATTTCCCTAAATACCTCTTGTCTCCTGTGTCCGTGACTTCCTCTTTTCTTTCGCCTTTTTGTTATTGCCTCCACGAGTTTTCTCTTTCAACTTGGTGACTCCACTTTCCCTGCCATCACGCTACAGAGCCCTACCATTCCCACAAAATTTACCCCGTCCCTTCAACCAAATTCTTCTCTTTGATATAGACATTACTGTTAGGCTGTTCCTACTCTATTAGATCATATAAGTACCCAGGTAATATGCAATTTTCTAAATAACTGTGTACACAAACTTTCTTGCTTCTTAGATGTGCTACTTCTTACAATAAATACCGAGTTTGTATCAAGTTGGTATATTTCGGAGCTATGCCTACAAAATACATTTCTCGCCTTTGTTTTGATTCTACATTGGAAAATTGTGTACATATTGCTTTTCTATGCAAACTACTGGTTCTCTAGTTCAAGTCTGTCCTGTAAACTTATGGCAGAATTATCAGGGTTTCCAAAAAAGCCGAACTCGCCCGAAAATGAAAGATTATTTTATTCCATTTTGGGTTTCTGGATATTTCATACAGGCAAAACATACCTACACATTACTTTAATATAGACAGTCAGGTTGATGATTAGGTTCTTTTAAGTACTTATCAAAACTATTTTTGACATTAAGTTAAAACACATCATCAATAAAATAAACTTAGCAGTACATTATTTCACAAATTACCCAAAACCGGGTTTCTTTTTGCAAAAAACCAAAAATGCTTGCATTGCCTACCCTGACTGTAATAATAATCTTCCTTTATAATGGACATGCTCACGCTTAGGTTTCTATATCATAGTTTGCATATAGAAGAAGCATTAACAATAAGCTCCCTGCTTTTCTTGGGCCACAGACTTAGTTAGCGGCTATTGCCTTAACCAAATTCCCTATCTATAAGTAAATATTTCCCTTGATGTTGATAGCCATTGATGTTACACTTTATGCATATCATAAGCCATCCATGCGCATTTGTGTCAATATGAACTTATGGGAAGAAATTGTGTGTTCATGCATAGATAAATAATTGTAATAGATGCATATAAGTGGACTGTCAGTTCATATTTAGAATTAGTATTTGTCTTTTACTGTAGCAGAGATCTGACATCACAAATAAAATTATATATGTAAACTCAAAGCCATTACATTATCAACTACTTTCCATTGGGAGTACCAGACATAGGCTGTTTGACAATGTGCTCATTAAAGCACGTGCAAAGCGTCAATTGCATTATATATATCTTAATGGAAAATACGTACATTTGCAATTATGGCTTCCACTTCACAATACTAAACCACAGAAAAGTCGACCACACTTCCAAATGGAACAAAAGGTTCCAAGAGGACTAATGAAAACAAGCAGGAGGTGTGTCCCCTTCTGTTCTTTCATGATCTGATGTATTTCCATGCAAGCATAATTGCTAAACGCTTGTTTATTTTACAAATAAGTATGCTCCAATCCTATTTATTCATTCCATTAAACTTCTTTGTATATTTTAACGCGCCCGAAATCTTGGAAAAGCCTTATTACTCACTTTTAATGAAATTCTAAGAATTATTTGGCTAGAGATTAATAACGGCTAGGTTTATTGTTGAGGATCAAAGTACCATCCTGGAAATGAGCTCAAATAATTAGAAATCAGAGTAACATCGCAATAAACGTATAGGGAATCTGTTTTCCATCGTTTAAAACAAAGAAAGGAATCTCAACCCTTGTCAGTTATCAGAGTACCTACTATTAAATTAGATTTCGTTTTGTAGTGTATCGGCAATACACCAAAAGTACATCATCCGAGCATATCGATTTTCCTGTTTAGATTTTCCCAAAATTAATTTTTGTATCTTAGTGTATCATCTTTCTCAATTTTTCGTATTTATAATAATTAAATAACCTTAAATATTTAATTATAATAATACAAAATACAACTTTAAAAATAGTGAAATATTAGGAAAAGGTCTATAAAAACAGCACATTAAGGTCCGCATGTAGTACACAAGCATCTTGATATCATCAAGCAAACTTGGTATTAACTCGATCAATTTACATTGAATTGAGGACAAAAAAAATCATTTTTTTTCGGAAAACAAAGATAACTCAAGAAGAACTCAATTTGGAATTTTTTATCAGACATTCTGTCAGGGTCCTGGAAGGTCACAAGGAGCCGTTTTGCCCAAAAATACTTTTAGTTATTTTTTAAAAACTTCCCCTGAACCTTGTGAAACTTCAGGATTGTTAATTCAAATTTTGAGACTAATTACATCCAGATCAAGGAATAAAAAGCAATTGCCTTTTTACAAAAAGGGAAAATAGCAACCTTTTTTAAAAAAGCAATGCTTTTTTCCTTTTTGCTAATTTATCTATGCATAAAGTAGTAGTCAGCCTAATTTAGTTGACAAACCGAACAAATTTATAAAAGATAGAGTGTAAAATAGTGCTTAAAACCAACGGAATATCAATCTAGGAATATCAGACTACAAAATGGCATAATTTATTTATTTTTAATTGCAATTTTAAGGAATACAAAAAAGGAAAAAGCATCCCTTTTTAGGTATTTTTCCTTTACTTTTTTATAAAAAAGTAAAAAACAAGCAAAAAAGCTGCTTTTTGTTCCTTGTTCCGGATTGATTGACAATAAGCAAGTTATTTGTGCAGAAAAGGAGTGAAACTACTACAGCCCGACCTTAATATTTATGCAAAAGTAGATAAGTACATGTATATAGTTAGGTCTTAGACAATTTTTTAAATTTAGTTATTTGAATGCATGTCTCATTGAAATTAGGTTAGAATTGGATCCATTAATTGATTAACAATAGTATACTTGGCAGGGTTAGTATATAGTAGATATCATTGGTACCCACCAGAAAGAATCACCTAATGCGTTCTCGGTGAAAGTTATCTCATTATTAGCAGAGATAGAACGAGTTTTGTGAAGTGGCTTATTGTAGTAGTAGTTCGATTCATTTTTTAGAGCCCACTTGAGACTGAGAATGGCAGACTGGAGAACATCCTTGTAGTTCTATCTACATAGGAACACACCACACAATCAACTATTCTTTAGTTTAGCCTTATCCAAGGCCAGTGGTCATGTCATTGTTGGTTCGTAGTTCTGCACTGACTGCTGTTTTAGGCCCCAATAGAGACAATTTAGTATTTGTGTTGCGTATCAGAGTTCGACACTAACCAAAAATTGTCGGCGGCTGGGAAATTCTAAAATCTATTATGGCTGTCACTTGACACATTAATAAAACGCCTCACACTGGGGATAGGAAATCTCAATAACTCATTTTTACAATAGTATCATTCTTTTTAATATATAATACATGGTACACTAAAATATCAGTAATGCATCAATTTCATGGTTACATAACAGAACAGGAAAGTACCATTGTGCAAAAAATGTTGGAAAAATGAGACAGCATACCAAATGAGAGATCAAAAATGGTACGCAATAAATAAATCTAAACTGAAATAAAAATCGATGGCGTATTAAACCTGAAAATATTTCAAAAGACAAAAATAATTTAAATCTTGTTTTGAATAACTGTCCGAGTTATTTAAATGGCTTGTCTCAGTAAAAAAAATGTAAAAATAATTAGCAGCAGTATACTATACTCGAACTGATGAAATTGGTATCTACTAAGTGCACTAATAATGTATATAGAGATATAAAAAAAAGTTATCCGCTGTCCACTAGCGGCGGAAATGTGCCGGAGCGGATTTCTGTTAGTTGCAGCAGTTACTATGCTGGCTAAATTGAAGCAATAACAGTAAAGTTGTTATATGGAGAAGGGACGGGAAAGAAAGGGCTAATGTTTTGTTGTAAGGGAAGAGTGCTGTGCGATGAGATAAACAACTTAGGCAATTTGGATTCTTGTAAGATCCTCCCTATTGAAAAGCATAGACAATCAATCTCAATCTGAACAAGGCGAAGCCAGAGACAAGAACTACATACGTGTCATCTATGACTGGCCGACTGGCTTGAACTGATCCACAATCTATTGTTAGCCTTTATTGGATCTTGGCCCAGAGTGCTGGATAATCTACCTTAGGTGTTCAACTGACAATAAGAACAATCTGGAATTGAGCGAAACAGATAGAACAGACTTAGGTAGCTCTTCCTCTCTGACCTCACTTAAGTAAAACTGTAATGGCCATAGACATTGGGTATTGTCAACATAAATATTAGGAGACTCTACCCAGTAAGATATCAAAGAATTACTCAGTTATCTTCCTATCTTGCTCACCTACCGCAGATAACAGTCCAAACATGTTTGCTATAGCGCTGCATAATCTTTAAGGTAAATACATATACGGATTTGTTACACTTTTATTTAATAAATACACAGGACCTTTACAAATCGATATAAGTCCTATAAACTTGTTCATGGTCTCTATGTAGCCATCAACTCTGTTTTTTCCATTTCGCCACGGGAGGAAGGAGTATTGGGGATGCCATTCTCGCCATGTGTTTAAAGGATAGACATATTTGTGAAAGTATAAATCAAGTTTTATATAAGACAGTTGTGAGGTCATCCTTCCGACAGACTCTTTTCTCCAAAGACAGCGGATGGGATGATGAGGAGAGACAGTTTTTGAGATCGCCTCTGTGATCTCTGATGTGGTACAATGACTGGGACTGGAGATGCATTCCTGGTCAGGACTCCAGGACACTCCATCCACTCCTGGACCGTTGCCTCTCCTTCCGACTTTTCACTCCCTCCTGCTCTTCCTATTTTTTGAGTCGTTAGCTTTCCGTCTTTGTTCTTTTTGCACTAGCTACCTATGCATCTATAGCCACAGTATAAATAACTATTTTGTTGCTCTATTTTATTTTTTCAACCACTGCTCCGAAGTAGTTCTCCGCTCGACTATTTATTATATGACTCTTTTCTATTGCTAAGTATTATTAAGGAGATCATGACACATCGCGATGTAGCACTAGAGCAGAGTTGTCAACTCACAGTGATGACGCTATATAGTGTTCTTGCTTGTCTGTGCTACCTACCTTGAGATGCTTCCTTTAACTTGACTTGGACTATTTACATTTAGAAAGCGGGTTTCAGCTACCCGCTGTGGGTCTTCGGTGCTGAAGACAAGTCGAATAGACTATAAGCTCACTTAGGCTTAATAGAAACAATCTCTAATTCTCCATAATGTATTCTATAATGTATAGTTTCCCATCGCCGCAATAATATTATCCTGAGTGTGGGAATAGTTATGTACAGTATATATCATTATACGAGTGCATTTGCCATGACAGTACTATGCCATCTCTCCCTGTGAGCCAATGCTACTCTCCAGCACTGAGCAAAAGACTAGCTATCTGTAATGGGAAAAGTCAAACTTAGTCTCACGCTACGTCTCCAGTCCTCTTCCGAGCATATTTACAAAATTCAGACTGCCTATAGGTACTACAGATAGGTACCTATGCCTACAGCCATTTTACTAGCCAGAACCCGCCATTTATCTAGCTCCATGCATGGTACGTAATGTTACGTACCTATATCACAACTTTATCTAACATCAGCACACTCCACTCTTATTGTTACTCCTATTTCCTCCTTCTGGATACTTCTCGGACAAAAACAAAAAAGTCAAAAGAGATTGAGAAGAAGAGTGTAGTCGCTGGAGAAAGTATTGTTCCTGGGGTCGTTGGGAAAGTATTACTTACTCCAAATGTCTAATAGCCCCCGTATACGAAAGACTCTTGGAGTACCTATGCACTACTAGATCACTGATAGAGATACCTACTAAGTCGTCTAATAGAAATAGGTAGCACTGTCTGGTAACTAGAATACTTCTCGGCTATATATTATGGCATCCTATTGCATTCGTACAGTTTCTATTGATCCAATTTTCTTCGTTCTGATCCATTCTGAATCTTCTGATCAATATATTGGTACGGTGGCACTAACAGGGAGAAGCAACGAGAGAATCAGAAAGGAAAAAGAATGGATAAGATTCAAACTCCTGTGTCTACTCACAAACCTCGACAATATATTATTTGTAGCTATAGTCTAATATATCTAGGTATCTATGGTATAGTTAATAGTATGTGTTTCCTGTACACAGTTTAGAAATTCAGTCGATAATTTACATATCTATAGATATTTATAGTATAGACTACTCGACATAACTACTAAAAATTCCATTTGCATTCAATAGAAGTTGGGACTTGATATTCTGCTGAGCTAACCTTTATCATTGAAATTGTGCTTGCAACCTGTGAATTTTAAGACAACATCTTTTCATCGACTTGCTCTCTGAGAGTATTTAAGGCACGTCAAAATAATGTTTACCTTTGGGCTTACACATGTACTATTTACTAAGTAGCTACGGGTTTATCTGGGCTCACATCTTTTAATTTGTCGGGCAGGAAGCATGATTGCTTAAATAAGCTGTGTGCTAAGTATATCTTAGTACCTACATGAAGTAAGTACATGTGCCCGCAGCATTTTATTGTGAGAGGTAGGTATATAATGTTGGTAACATAATACAGGTAAGTATCATTGTAATGACTGAACTACTTAATATTACATAATCCACTGGTATTTACTTCCAGATATATGTTGTTCTTCAATAGTGCATAGTTCACTATTTACTATTATCCCCATTATCACAGTTAAACCGCTGCTATGTGCGTTTGCATGTTGGCAGAACTTTTTTGTTGGGTTGTAATGTGATCCTGGGCATGTAGACAGATAGTAGAGCTATTAAATAGCAGATATGCATACCTATATAGACGTGTATAGTTGAGTAGTGATAGTAACTGGAGAAAACTACTTTTGGATACATCCATTAACACACTTATGTACTTTGGTTTTAGCTGTTCCTAATATGCGCAGCAAGTAAGAGGGTCTTGTTACTTATAGGCGAACTTCCTCAGCTTGGCAATTCTGTAAAAAGAGTATAGAATCCGAAGAATGGATTGGGGAAAGCAAAGAGAGCGTGTAGTTTTCATGTGCACTTATCTAGGACAGGACAGAAGTTGGCTTTGGCTCAGCGTTCGTCTGTCTCATGTGATGTGAGTTAGTTTCTGTGTGAGAACAGAATTGTCTGTACGACCCGGGCATGCCATGCCAGGGTATCCCGAACGGATAAGTGTAAGAGAAAGGAAGGAAACTGAACTAATGCATTTCATTTGCTACAATTTCTTATCCTGGACAATTTCCTTGGATCCAAATATATAATGCGTAGCAAGGTATAACATGTAATATACCTATATTCTCATTCTGTTGACTTCCGTTAACGTGACTGATTGTATGTATAAGTCGACTGGAAAAAGAAATCGTAGTATCATTTCAAACTTAGCTGAACTTTCTTCAATTCGATGCCAGAAGGCTACGGAGTGCTTTTCTTTTGTCTTCTCTTTGCTTTCCAATTCCCTGTTCCTCCTACTATATCCGCGAACGCATTTTCCCTACCAAAAGACTTGCACAACTTCTATTTACCATCAAAAACTATATCAATTTATTCGACTATATATTACTACCGCCAAAACAAAAATTCTCATATTCCGGAGAAATGCTACATGTTTAGGTAACTAGGCATTTATATTATTACAAGAAGTTATAGTACCCTCGCCATAAACGGCTTGTCTTCTTGCTTATACTGTCTTAAGTATACATGTTTATTCACTCGCCTAGTATGTTCTCAGGCATATTCGACTTCTTAGCCACTCCTGGTTACCTCCTGTGACTTTTGGAGAAAGTCTCAAAAGCCTCAACGCACAATGCAATTGATTACTTCTGAACTCATGTGGAAAAATTCTAAGATTCACATTGTTTGTCATAGTGGAACTGGCTCCTTTCAAATTATTTCTAAGGCTATGCTTCCACCTTCAATATCTAATTCAAAAATGTATAAATGCTTATACTTTAAGTACACTTACAATAGGCAGCTCACAAAAAGGTAGAGGGGAAATGCGCTTTTGGAATCAAATAATATGCTCTTAGCTGTAGTACCACTTGTACACGTTCTTACTGAATAGTCTCCATTACCATTCCTGACTTTGTTTATAAAATACTTTCTTTTTACAATGTATTTTACTGCTTTATTGTAAATCAAAATTCCCCTGGAATGTCTTTCGCTTAAAGCATTACGCGAATACGTTTTATATTCAAAGAATTTAATTCGATTAAATTATGCGCTAACAGGGTGAGCTTTCCCTAAGTGTTTATTTATTCAAAAATCCAAGTATAAATTTGCAGTGGGAATAATAAATACTGAATTTGATGGCTGTTTTAGTTAGTTTACAATTTATAATGTAGCAGCTGCCAATAAATAGCATTATATTATTGTGAAAGCTAAAGAGGTGCTAGAGACTTGAGTGGTTCATGAATACACAGAATTTTCATTAGTATATTTACAGAGTCAATTTCGTCCTAATTGCCAGTTAGAAATTCTGCGAAAAGTCATTAAATATAAAGTTTCCCTCAGCGATACTGTCATCATAGCAAATATATTTATTCCAGCTGAGGCAGAAAGGCAGCACTGAGTGAGACTCTTTTTGATTAGCTCTATATGGGTTTGTTCTGAAAATTCTCACGAGTTTGTGCATTTGAGTAAACAAATCGAGAACGCGTCGCTTGATGTTTCAGGTTGCTCTAATGTCGTTTCACGGTCGAATTGGGATATTATGCAGACTAGACTAGACACACTAAGCACGAACATTTTCTGGGACATAACATAACCTTAGACATGAAATGGGGCGTTCAAAAAATGATTTGAAATCCTTGCCATTCCTAAACAAGCGAAGCAATTATAATTATTTTCTATTAGACTAGATGTACGTGTGCAGTCGCTTTCAGATACGCTCTACCTGAATACAGATGCAATCATGCAATATTACAATTGAATTGTGTTTTGCAGACAACATCCCCTGTAAGCTCATTAACTATGCATAGTCACGTAGTTCCCTGGGAAATAGTAAATACATTTAGATTTACTTACTTAAGCTTCCTTGTCAGATCCCTCTGGGCGACTTCATTTCACGGTTTTCCTATTGCATCACAGCAAGTAGGTATATTTACTTTTATGTCCGCACAATACAATAAACTCAACTCTTCCAGGCTCTCATTTCTATTTCCATTCCCTGTATCACAATGGCTAGGTATTCTCTATTGATGGAGAAAAAGGCAAGTTAACATTTCCAACGACATGATTAATACAGAACGCTTAATTTAATAAAATAGTAGTATTACGTCAAATGCCATCCAGTGAAAAGGAAGAATCATACTTACAAGCCACCTTCCCCGTTTTTTTCTCTTTTGTGAGTGAATACGTCATAAAGGAAAATAATGATGGGACAAAATATGAAAGTGAGCCATAGAATACGACATAATGATATTATATAAATCCCCATAAGTCTTACGCAGTAGATGGATTACATTCTGACTCTGCCTACAATAATCTGCTTACATAAATAAATAGTGCTTGTTTTTCAGAAACGTCGTCAAATGTACAGAGTAGACGTATCTTCCTCTGATGTCTTTTTTCCTTTGTGAGAGAATATTATATACGTCGTTATATGAAGTCGTTTGATTTGGTTCACTTTGATTACACAGTTACACGTACACTTGACTACAGTTGACTCCGCTTCACTACGCTCTAAGTTTATTATCTAGAGCACTTTTGTGCAGTAGGGATTTACAATACGTTGCTCAAACGGTTGAAAAAGGTATCCTGAATATACATACTATCTGTGTTTTGTATGTAAACTGATCGCACCAGTAGTTCAGCGAGGTTAGGTGTATCATTTGTTCAGCATAAGACAGAGATTAACTGCCATTTGATAGTAGTTTATCTAACTACATGACTACACAATGGCAGAGCGTGATTTCTCTGTGTGTGGCTTGGTAATTTACTATTTTGAGACAACAATCAGTTCGTACCAGCGTCTGTGCATTATAAAGAGATATGCAATGCTGATACACTATATTCTTTATATGTACGTATATCTACGGTATATCTATGTCTACTTATACTAAACGCAAGGAGAGTGCAGAACTTTTGTAAGAGTGGGCACTTTAGTTCTGTAGGCATTTGAGCAGATAGATTTGAAATTTAAAAGGAATCGGAGTAGAGAAAGTCTAGTGGTGGTTGTGGCAGTTCAACAGTGGCACTTACAAAGATAGCCTGTGTATACACAGAATACAATAATGGGTCGACCTATTGTACGCTACGACATGAATGCATAAATATATAGTAAACATATATTTGTTTTTGTCTGGAATGCAGAGTTCTCTCCGTCTTATGCTCCATTGTACGACGAGAGAGAAAGCAGAGAAAGCAGACCTCACTCTCTCCTCTCTTACTTCCTCTGCAATGTGATGTGCAATTTTTAGCTTGGATGAAGCTATAAAAATATATATTTTACGCAGAATAATAGCAACCATAACTATAGAAAACTAAATAAGGAAACTTGGGAAAGCAGTGCATTCATTTCATTAGATATTATACAGCTATGCTGCGACGCTTTGTTTCTTATCGAGCATTCTCTTGCATGTCTAATGCCTATCCCACAATTCATACAGAACGGCTCACATTTTATACACCACCCTGATGCTCTGCTGTACACAACCATTTTATTGTTGCAGAAATACACGAGACTCTTAGCATTCTTCTGGTGAAATATGCACACGTTTCCTCGTGCAGTGCATCCTCCTCTGCTCTCCTACCATTTACCCTTCTACAATATCTGGCCCTGCTCCCAAACTCCTAAACTAAGATCCTAAATTATTATAACTACACAAGACTCTTCTCTGCACGCTATAAAATAACTCGAAATATATGTCATTTCTTAACCGAATACTTTAAAATGCTATAGAACCCTTCCAAATTTATAATGCCGCACTGGGATTTCTCTCAACATTTAAAAATGTTAGCATATCAGTCTATGTGTCAAATGTCCGAACTCGGGAAAAAGTTAATATTAATTTTCCACATGTGCAAGTAGAGTAGGGTGAAATATAATGCAATATTCGGCAAATATCCGGCAGTAGTGTTCTTTGCTATGGATGTATAACTTTTTACTGGCTTAAAATACACAGGCCTTGTTCCGTATTATGCCACCTCGGGATTTGCCTTTTTGTCTCCAAGCTAAGTTCGTCCTTTTGTACGTGTCGCTTTCGATGTACCACAGCTCGGAACATAACATTAAAGCACTGAAATTCGCTGGCTGCTTTAGCATGGATGAGAAACGACGCCAGTTCCGTGGTGGAGTAGTAAGCACTACGCAGTTACTCGCCAAAATAGCTGTTGTACTATGTAGGCTTCTAGGTACATTAGTACATTGAAATATATCCGACTTTTCTACCCGGCTATCTAAATTTTATAGGATTTTGTTGGTATAAATACTGGTAAAGGGCGATTGGGGACTATGGGGACACTATCCACCATATACACACCAAATAAGTATTACTAATACTTTACTATCTTGTTTCTGATTTCTCGATTATTAGAAGAGCAGGCTAAGAGTTGCCTGGGCCAGCAATGCCAACTTGTGCATGAGGCAGCATTTCTTTATCATTTATAGTAGCCAATCAGGACATTTGAAAACTTTATGCACTTAAAAGTACGGGCACGTTTGTCGAAATAAAATATCACTAACGGATGTCTTTGATTAACGTAATAAATAATCAGGGGAATATTCAAAGATATCTCTTTCCAGCATATAAGTATAATGCAATGTACAACTACAGTACATCCTGTCAATAGAAATACGTTCTTTCTGCTCAAGTCAAGTGTCAACGTTATATATTAGTTGACGGGAAGTGATTCCTGCTTTGTTGGTTAATTCAATAATAGGTTTTCTGCGTAATAAGTATATATCAGGGAATCAATATTTAATGGAAGGAACTGACATGGACCTCAAATAGGAACTCTAGTTCAACACATTCAAACGTGACAGCTTTCCTGTCTAAGCTTTAATTAAATGAATGAATCTGCTTTAGACACATATTGGTTGGGCATAGTCGAAGGAAATATGGAATCCAAGCGTCACAGGATTTAAAAAATAATTAATTAAACAAACTTTCATATCAATCTAAAAAAGTTATCTCTTTTGACATTACGAAAAATGTTGGAGTGCATCTAATGAGTTCTTATCCTGGGAAATATGGCAAATATTTCCCAAATGTGGATGCATGAACATTATGAAATTATGGGTTTGTAAAAATAATGGATTTGTTGCCCAAGACTTAAAGTTTTGTCTAAAATGGCAAAACTATTGTAATTAATCCTTCAAACAGTTCCTCGCCATTGTTTTTACCGATCTCAAAGTGAGATTTGATATTAGGTACTGAGTTATGCAGATTGAAGTGCCTACCATATAGGTATATACATTTCGTCAATTATGGTAATTTCTCAGGTGGTTATTTTTGCAGGAAAAATAACAGTAAGCAATAACCCAGTCTATAGACAAAATGTCCTTCAGTAAGAAAACGTCTCCAAATGAAGAAATGTTACAGAGTCTGAAACTTTGTTGAGACCTACATAGTCTTTCTATTTGGTTGTCTCTAGCGAAAAAGTGCCATCATATCAAAGTAGGCAGTCTATTTTGCGGGAGGATCTAGTATATTTGAGGAATTCCCTGAAGTGCTATAATATTAGTACTTACATAAGTGCGGAATTCTATTTACTATGGCTAAATCCTCAGTCTGTACTCAAACTTTCACCTTTGACAATAGATAAAAAAGGACGCGGAGTGCATTATCCTTGTGGCTAAGATCGGAAAGGTACGTGGCTAGTTGTGCATACTGATCCCTACAACAATTGTTCATTTTTATGAATATTTCAAGGGACATAAAAAGTGGTTTCCATTTGTGTAAAAGTCTGTGGCGTAAAATGCGAACTGGGGTACTTATCCAGTTTTATTGAGTGAAAATCCAAGAACTGCGGTGTCCTTGGCTGAAGAAAAGGGATTTGGGGAGAGGAGAAGTTTGTTTAAAGTTGTGAAATGGTTCTAAGGAATGAATTTTAGTTTCTGGCTCATTTACTATTTCAGAATGGGTCGTTGTCGGAATCAGGCTATGGTGTTGGAAGAGGCGGTAATGGAAGTAATGGGGCACCCGGTGGATTTGGAGTGTCTGGATCCGCTGCAGGAGCAACAAATTTAGCCGAGGCTCCTGCTGCCGGGGCTGGTGGCGGAAACATAGGTGTGATTACTGTTGAGAAGACTGGAGACGGAGCTGGCTCAAAATATAATCTACATTCCCGAAGAGATTCTGGATTTGCTAACGACTTATTACGGAGTCGTACTATTTTCAAATGCGTTCCTGTTCACTATCGCGAAGAAACTGGGGCGGTTGTGGCTTTGACTAGTTTTCCTGGAAGTGGCAACACATGGCTCCGCTACCTTCTTCAATTGTCAACAGGTAAGTTACCTATTAAATTAACAATTCTTCCGACACCAAACCAGAAGGCAATCACACTCCTTCCCACCGTCTCAATTAGAACATTTTCCAATTGCAGGTTAGCATATTGAGCCCCAGTGCGAACTCAAAGTATCCGAGAAAATACTTAACTACCTACTTGCATAATTTCCCTTTTAGTTCACCAATATGAATAAAGGTTCGAATTGAATGGAACTTGGTTATACAGTCCGCAATCCGCATTTATAGTTATTGGCTGGAAATCTTAATCGACAGATTGATTCCTATGTACGTGGGAACTCCTTTGAGCGTGGGTGGACACATTTATACATTCTCATTTCCCCACAAACAGCATTTATTGGTTGACACACCAGCTTAAATACCTAACATTTCCCTTCCTGTCACACTTTCCCAAAGTGCAAACAAACAGGTAGTCACACGTCACCCACTAAGCTTCTCAACACATTCACAACGGAATTAAAACACTCCTGACCCGAGCTAGTACTTATTTATTGCCACTTCCACCGTGGCAGTTGAATAAGTAATATTAATACCACAGAGCAGCTACATTCGTTTTTTAGATTCATTTATACATCTGTATATTGGAAAGTCAGGAACTGTTCGACATGTGAAATGGCACTATAAATGTCACAGTCCATTTACTTAACCACATACTTGTCTGCTACAACTGCTATGGAGCACAGTCGGTTAACCTGTATTTATGTCTACCTATTCTTACTACCGTTGAAAAAATTATATTTTGCATATATCAAACTGTCTATATAGATGCCAGGTGCACTAAGAACCATTTCATCTTCTTAAGTTACTACCTATGTACATTCTCCCAGATTCCATTTATATTTATGTGGGGCTTAAATTAATTTTGACAGGCATCTTATACTGAGTGAGTTATTAAGCTTTTAAACCAGTATTCATGAGAATTGGGAATTGGACGGTGGAATTTAATGCTCAGTTGGTATAATTTGTTAAGCATTTACTAATAATGAGGTAACCATAGGCTAGAATATAATGTTTTCTTTGTCGGGTGATCCTAAATTGCAATCAATTAATATACATGATTTTATTAGAGTTTAAATAAAAAACGGGTAGCATATTGAAGAGTGCCAAGACGGGGAGAAGCATTTCACTTACTTAGATTTAAGAGTGCATAGTGCATATGAATGTAATATTGCAGAGAGCGAGGGAGAACATATTGGCTCTGGAGAGTGGCTAATATATATATATATATATAAGTACGGATTCCACTCAATCTTTTCAGACTGGAAAGGATCTGCAAGCGAACTCATTCAATATGTATGTATGGATGCCAATCTGATTCGGAGGAACTTGCATTGGTATAATCTATAGGCTAAACCAACAAATAAGAAATAAAGCCCGAGTATGGATTTTCCCGGAACTTACACACTACAAGTCTCCGTATTATGGATTCCTATTAATACGATGACTATATGTGGCATACTTTGACTTGGTAAACCGCAGGAAATGGCTTTCTCCTCACTCACTCACCTCACTACACTTCACTTGACTAGAAAGAAAAAATTGGAATTTCAGTTCACGTAACTGAACTATCCGGTGAATTGCAATCGTCTTTAAAGAGCCGATCTCTCATCTCGACTTTTCCAGGTCCACCAGAGAAGCTAGACAGACTCATGTATATTATTATGTAAATATAGACACACATACCAAACACGAACACTCTCCTCCCTGCTCTCCCGATACAAATGCAGCATCCTAAGAGAAAACCACCAAAACTTAATATTAACTTATTTTCGATTTCCAATTCAATTTTCTTTGCTTTATTCTTTCCACTGCACCGTCTATAGTGCATCACTCACAGCCACTACAAACATCAAGGGAATGTGAGTGCCTTTACTTACTTTTCAAAAATAATTTTCTCCCAAAAACCCATTGACTAACAAAAGACGTGTGCGGAGGAGGAAAGAAAGACCATATGGATGCAATCAGATAGAAATGTTGGACCATTTTCACCAGTCTTACAATATCCTATCACTATCCAAAGAAATAAATGCAGTCCTTCACACGGCAAGAAATTTCCACCACCACCAACTATTTCTGCAGAATATTTAGACGTCTGTGCTAATTGCATTCCGGGATTCCAACTCCCTGCGCCGACATTCTATTGTTTATTTACCCATTCTGCGACATGAAACGAAATAATAATTGACACACAAGGCTAATCACACCCATTTACAAACCTTACAAAATTTTCTCCCATTAATACAAAGTTACTTGCCAATTCTATTTTCTCCTGCCGTTTAACGATCGAATGTGTCTGTTTGCATTAAGTAAAAGAAAACTTTGCAGTTTTTCATCGTCATATATATCAGAGGAGATACTCTCTGGGCGAAAACAATCTAGATGCACGTCTACACAAAAGATACTACCTAAACTACCTATAGTGTTTGTGTCTTTCTTTTGCCTTGGCTATGCGCATTTGAGAAAGGTACAGATTAAAAATGGCAATATGGAATATAGAAGACAATATTTGCTGAGGAGTAGATTTTTGTCTGCTGCATCTCTTGAAAACTATTTTCCTAGCCATAGATAGAATGATAGAAAGTTGCATTTTGTGTCCCAAGATTCGGTATCCATGTCCATGTGGAAATTGAGGAAAAATGTGAAAGTTCACTAAAGTGGTAATATGGGAATACTTTCCTATTTCTTGCTGCTGGTATCTTGAATAAATATGCCACATGTAGTGCATATCTATATTTACATAAAATCATCATAAATTAACGATTAATTGCTATGCATAATGTATGGGCCATTAATTCAAGAAGATTCAGCTGTGAATATTTTATGTGCAGTGGTACCATAAGAATGTACATACAGTTAGATAAGAAGATAACGTAATAAAGAGATGCTGTTACAAGTCTGAGCTGCTGCTACTTGTACATTTTATTAGTCTGCAGCCTGACGATGACTACTAACTAAATATTACATAATATTATGAATGTGTGTCAGGTATGTTTGAAGTAACATGGTTAGTTTTGCATGAATTCATCCTATGCTATCTGCGAAGATCCTTTTTAAGACTATTTCTTTGAGACTTTGTGTAATAACTATCCGAGGTGAGGAGGCTGACTAACATCATTCGTTTTTATCTTTGTCAGTTCATTTTCATAAGTACCTTTGTCGTCGTCTTGCTTCAGAGTTACGTTACATTTAGCTGTCCTAACTAATCTCAGCAGTATGCAATGACTTGATGAAAGTTGGCTTCCTTGCCCTTCCAAACTCCCGACTCCGTGATCTCACTCAGCTAGGCTGGTAGTTCTATAGAATCTTTCATTAAATAAATAGAACTTGGTTAAAAGACTTGATATTGTGTTTGTTGGCCATAGAAAACAATGTCACTGTCCTGACTGTAGTCAGTCAACGGATAACAATATCTTCGGATTTGGGGAAATGAGGACACAAAATAAT
Organism: Tomocerus maximus; assembly: GCA_019776445.1. Lineage (NCBI taxonomy): Eukaryota > Metazoa > Arthropoda > Collembola > Entomobryomorpha > Tomoceridae > Tomocerus > Tomocerus maximus. The sequence continues at coordinate 299 of JABASH010001501.1, read as the reverse complement.
AAAAATTGGTGCAGCACAGATTGAGTAATTCTTCCTCTAAAGTCTGACATGACCACTATTTTTAAAACCTCTCCCTATATCTGTATTATTAATCCCAGAATTAAATAAATGAATTTCGGTACAACTTTTGGGTCGAATTATAAATTGTTTATTTTTGGGAAAATTCATTGTACTATGAACAGTGAATTCAATACTTTTAATAATCTAATTGTGTCGTTTAGTAACAATCACAAGAAATATTATTCCGTAGGGTTGAAAACAATTAATTTAACTGCTTTGTATAAATTAAAAATCTAATG
>JABASH010001500.1:0-25720 GCA_019776445.1 Tomocerus maximus | reverse complement strand
AAGAGCAAAAGAATATTATAAATCTATGGAAATGCGATCTATAAGAATAAAACGCAGGGAAATGTGTAAATTTAGTATACATGTGTAGAATTTTGTCTGAAAACACAGTTAACTGGAGCGAAGTACAAGGCATGGCAAAAGTGGTGGCTAGAAACAGAAGATAGACGAGTGGAGGAAAGGAAAAAGTATTGAACGAAAAAGCAGGCAAATCCTCGAGTCATCCATTCTTGTGATTCTTGGGTTCGCTCGTTTTTCGTTTCCTTTCTTTACCAATCCTCGAGAGCCGACACACTAAAGTACAACAGAAGACAGCTAAAATCTACTAATGTAATGCATTGCAATGTACATGGCATATATATATAGGAGATTGTTAAATGTATGTGCATTAGAGCTAGGACTCTGACGGACGGCTTCTCTACTACATTAGAAGTGGAGACGCGAGGCAAAAAAAGCTCCCCAGGAAAGATTCTTACGGATTCTATCTTTCTACCGAATTGGAAGACACATAGGTATAGGACATTAGGTACACACGTTAAGTACATACATACTTGCAATATTATATTACAAACAAGTACACATGAGTACAAGGTCTTTGTGCAAGTAGACCCAACTGCCTAACGTAGCGCAGCAGAGCAAGGAAGGAAAACATAACAAGTAAGCTAGACTATTCTGTGTACATTCTCAGATGTAGGTTTAAGTGTTACTTTTCTTGTTCTATAAGAAGAGAGTAACGTGGGCTGTAGTTGTAGTCGTAGTAGTGAGTGGAAAAGTTGTTCAGACCTATCCCAACGCATTCCCATCCATCCTATCCTTATCCGCTGTTCACTCAAGGAACCAACTCGTCTTCGTCTTTCATTCTCATTTCTTTTCCATGCCAGACATCACATCCTAACCAAACCATTCCAGTCAGGTCCAAGTACTTTTTCCCCGGCTTAGCCAGCCAGCTTGCCATTGCTATGTATGTATTAACTATTAGTAATTCTTTTCTGTGCTCTGCCTCTTACTGCTCTTTTCTTGCCTTTTATTTTCTCTCACATTACTATTACATTGCTGCATCATATTACTAAGTTGTTAATACCTCCATATAATATTCTTCTTAATACTTCCATGAAAGAAAAACATGCACTATTATTACTACAGGCATAAGCACATTATGTACAAAAATAAATATAACGTACAGCCTAAGACGCACATTAAACGGACACATCATAATCATATTTAATATCGTTACGTAGCTTATTCTTACTATAAAAAATTATTCTCGCTTCGGGTCGTCTGTCCTGCTCTTTTACAAGAGTATATCTCTCAATTTATAGTAGGTATGTTGTAAATTGTGTGTTGGAGAAGGTAAGGATTAGACAAAACAACTTTTCCAAGATGCTTGTTAAATCTCTGAATCTACAATAAAACCAAATACTACTATGCACATATATACTAAGTATGCTATTTATATTTATATTCAGGCTTTACAGCTTAGATGCTCTCTATTTTGTGTATTCCGTCTATCTTTACGTTTACAGCTGAATGTCCAACGCACATTCACAAAATAGATTTCTTGTTTCTACTGTTTTTTACGTTCACAACCAGCAAAAACACTCTCACCAATCCTTTCCGATTTTTCCAGGCATCCAACAACATTCCTCCTGTAAACTTCATGTATAACTAGCTGTATAATATATAGGTAAACAAAATACATATAACATTTAGAAAAAATAAAAGTTCATTGCATGATAGCTTGCGTTATGTTATGTCAGCCTTGTCAGCTCACTTGTACTTTCATTAGAGCAAGTAGTTAAGAGTTAGTACTGTATACCATTCAAGTCCACTCGACTACAGACTCCAGACACAATTCGTCTTTATTTCAGGTTCCCTCTAATTCATTTTCATTTAGTAAGAGCATGTGATGTGAAGTGAATTGAAGAACAACTTACTAACGAAAAAGTTACATTCTTACTCAACTCGATATACTCTCCATACACAAGTATACCTAATAGTAGGGATATTTATTTTTATTGTTAGCCATGCCACATTTGGTAAGAAATGGCCCTTAAGCCTTAGCCTAAGATTGCCTTTTCTTCTATTCAAGAATACGTATGCACCTCCAGCTTTGTAAGCACGCATTGTTAGTCCTTATTATGATAACTTTTTTCTTCCAAAGGAAATTCTACTCCTCTCGCTTGAGTGTCTCTGCTCTCTAGATCCTTTCCTCAAACAGATATAGTAAGTGTAATGACTTATTTACAGTAGCAGATGGAGATTATAGGAATAAAGTAAAACTTACCTACGACAATGACTGCCGAATAGAGTAATTAAATTTAAAAATAAATGCCTTATGCTTAAGGGGAAAGGAGAATAATAATTGTACCGAGAATATAATGAGATCGTTGTGCGAAGGAAAATAATAGAATCAAAACCGTCTAATGTCTTGTTAGATTATAAATTACCTACCTGTCACTTGACTGTAAGTTCCCGAGAAAATATGCATTTTTAAAACTCTAACCCGAGTTTCATTTCTTTTTGATTCTGAAATTGGTAGTGACGTAGTTAACATCAAAGACATATACAAAATGAGTGCATGTCAATATAACATTTAACGAAAAGCCATCATTCCACAACAAAAGCAATTATTTATTGAAATGACCAAGTCAATAAAAGCTTCATACATTATACTTTTTCAAATACAGCCATCATAATGCTACACACAACAAATCCATCAAATAAAAACACAACAGTACACAAAAACTACTAAATGCCACTCTTCTTAAAACCTAATTTTTAACCGTACATATTAAAGTTATACCTTACAGTTACATTTGTAGTTAAATATAGTTGGTTTATGTACAAATCTATCAAAAAGATTTCCAGATCATTTCAACACAATCCAACTCTTTGTAGAACACTGGGTTTTACGTTTCCACAATTGTGTATTAATACTAGAACACTTGTGTGTTGTTAAACAATTATTGAACTAACTAATGTCATTACTTTAAACTTATAATGGTACATGTGTTGTATTGAATAGAATTTGGTTCGTTGTGTATAACTAACGCACATGTTGTCAAGTATATTAAGTAGTAGTAAAGGATACAAAAACAAAACGGTCAAAAACTAAAGTGGCTTATCATCGACTTCCTTTTCTATATTGATAAGAAGTAGGTTTACAAAAGATAGTTACATTATGTCTTCTATGTTGAAAAAATATTTACATGTCTGTTACATTTACTACCGTTGCTATTTATCTAATGTTTTTGAGTTCACTAGATCAAGTAAAGTTGCCCAAACACATTTTGCTTATATTCTTTTCAATACTATTTGAGATACGAGTTACTTATTGAGCTAACTTAATGAAAATATCTATTATATATGTAAATAAGATCTGCATCCATTACACAAACTAGAAAATACATTTCCTGTTGACAATGGTCAATTTGAACTAACAAGATAAGTTATATTTGTACAATTATATAAATGCAATAATATATATCTCTAACTTTATAGTAGGCTATATGGTAAATACATTGTAAGCATATTCTCTTCAGAATAAGCCCTGGTATCAGTTATAATGGTCTAGCTCTAATTATTTATACATATTGTAGTATTCTCAAGAACTCAGGACTAAAGTGTGTAATTAAAGGATTTCACACATCTCAGCTTAAAAGTAGGAAAGTGAATTGATTTTAACATTTAAACATTTACAAAGGCAAACGTGAGTAAAAGAAACAAACTCAAGTTCTGAGCAGATGTAACAAACTTCGAGTCAGAGTTAAGGAAACTATTCTATAGCATTCTTTAAGTTACTTCTCTCTCTGGCTATTCATTACTTTCGTAATAACCTTACTCTTTTCCCTTCTCATTCACCGAAATTGTTATATAAAGTAGTTGCTATACTTAAACATTATTATTACATATAATTAACAACACAAAACAAAATAACACAAAACATTCAGCTATATAAGTATCATATGGCTTAAATAAGCCTGTACATAAGCAAATCAGAGGCGTATCAATGTACACTGTTATTTCCAACTACTACTGAGGAAAACGTTTTTAATCTGCCTAATGCAAACAATGATAATACTCCACTGATTAGCTGGGTTTGTTTCCTTTACTTTAGCCCAAACAGAACTAGAAAGTGAATAAAGACTTAAATATAATGTACATTTAAATAAAGTTGAATAAAACAAGTACAGAGTATAATATGTAGAAGCCAGGACAGCATGAACAAGAGTAGGTATGTCAAGAAGGTTAAAAATGTATTTAAACATCAATAAAAAATGTACGAGAAATTAACTAGAACTCACAAGGAAAATAAACAAAATCCTGCTAAAGTCATAAGATTTTGCTCTGAGAGTGAACACAGAGCTAGAGTCAGGTCGAGTGAGAGCAATTGGTTATGGTAACAAAGTAAATTGACGGAGAACAAGAGTGAAGAGTTTATATTTACGTAGGTAGTATTTCTTTGGAAAAATCAATTGAATTTATAAACTGTACAAGTATACATCATAGGCTTGTCTCTGCCCATTGAATAGGAGGCAGCATAATCATTGGATTTAAATGTTGCTCCTTGACTGAGTTTTCCTTTCCAGTTTCTTCGGATGCGTCCGTCACAACTCACAATGGTAAACTTGAAAACAGACACAAGAAAAGCGGACAAGTCAAGAGTCAAGTCGAGGCAAACGAATTTCAGGGCAACTGGTTCTCATCAAAGTTCAAAGACTAAACACTCCACTCGACTATGCACATACAAGACAACAATAATGCCCAGAAATAATAATATTCTTCGCAGAATGAAACTGTTCGTGGATGATTCGAATGGAAAAGGGAAAATTGAAGCCAGTGTCACTCATCACTAGAACCGTTGTGCAATGCATTTCACCATTTCGTACACCACGAACATACATAACGTAACACAACAACGGAACAAAACGGCACAACACTACAGAACAATATCGAGAGCGAGCATCATCATCATCATCACATCCCAACGTACTCATGGTCTCTGTCTATATCTCTGTGTCATGACAAGAAGGCAAAGGCAGACTTGTAGTAGTCTCGTCGAGTTAAAAGTTCTGTCAGTTCACTCAGGCGTTCATTCTCTTTAGATTACTTCACATCACATCACTTGAGTTCTGCCTCTATTTTCACTCTGTGTCTCTGTCTCCGTTCTGTTTTGTCTGTATGTGTAGTGCATGGCATGGCTGAATTGAATTGCCGTTGCTTTGCTTCTTTTGTAATGTCAGGACTCTCTCTCTGGATCTCAATCACATCACACCAACCAGTCAAGCCACAGTCAAGTTCCTTCCCTTTCACTTCAGTTTCCAGCTCTAAGTAATGTAAAACGAAACACAAATCTAACATAAGCCTAAAACAATCAAGTCAACACTAACAAATACTATAATAATAATAAGTAATAATAATAACAATCAAAATGCATACACTAAACAACTACACTACAAGACTACCTCTACACATGCAAATTTATTACAACTAAACTACACACGCCAATTAATACATGTAATATATGTATACATATATCATCCACATGTACAGAATACATGTTGCAGTTGTCCCTCGACTTTGATGTTTTGATTTACTCATCTTTCATTCCTGCCTAGCACAAACAATTATTATATCTATGCAAAAGGTATACCATGTTTGCCCTAAAATATTGGAGAATAACCTTTGTAGATGAGCTCATCCCTAAATAGAAAATCCCATTAAGAGTCAATCATGGCCTTTCATTAAAATCAAAGACAACAGGGAGTGTCTCTCTCAAGTAATTAATTGCTACAAAATTTAGGAACACGATAATGCTCATCTATTTCTATTCTCTTGCCATTATAAAAAATGGCATTGCTTTTGTCTTAGCCTCCTCTGTTCTGCGTCTCTCTCATTTACGTTTAAAATATTGAATAGAATGCTTTAATATAATAGGAAAGTGTATTCATGTTGACTATACCCTAGACAGTAGTAGACTATAGATTATACATTATACTTACATATAGTAGCACATAAAATGCAAGGCATCTCGGGAAACAAAACAAAAGTGCAATGGGAATCCCACGTCTCATCAACAGTCACAGTAAGAGCAATAAATTCTGACTACGTGTAAAGAACTACGACAACTCGCCCATCGCAGTCCCTACCATGCCAGTCCAGTCAAAAAGTCGCAACTGTTACAATTGTGTTAAAGACTATCTCACACATGTAAATAAGTCATAAGGACCATCTCCTATATACAAAACTGCACAATGTCTATACGGACAAAAAATATAGGGAATAATAAATACGGAGACAATATCTGAATAGAAAACACTCGACTAAATTATGTTACTACTCTGTCTGCATCTGTAGCTATCTATAGTAATGCTCCGATATATGTAGTTTGTCTACTGTAGGATTGGATTGCGTACCATATGTATGTATAATGCATAAATATAAATGTCAGATATCACGCATTGTGCCTTAGCATAACTTTCTACCAAGTGGTTTCCTACATTAGTGTTTTAGGACAATCTTTCGTAGAATATTCTATTGTGACTTCATGGTTGACTCAACTCAAATATAACAACTCGACTATACCCAAATTCAAGATAATTTTTCTCTGACTCTTTCTCCTTACCATAACCATACAGTAGTGAGTGAGTATGTTCAAAAATTGTACAGCATTCCTCAGAGCATGAGATAATATGCATGATTGTGTCGAGCAGAACGTGTTACTCATTCAAACTCTCGTATACCAACGAATCCTACACAGAATGAGTTAAACTAAACTTCTCTCAGTTCCACTCAACCCAACTGCAAAGTTGTGAACGTGAACTGAATATCAAATCCTTATGCTGGAATGGAAAGTCATTGATGCTATACTCCTGGAATCACATTTAGCTTTTTCCTTTCTACAGACAGAGCCATAGATCCTTTTCTACCACATATACACTTCTACTTTGTATTTTCTTCCGGTTCAGCTCAACATACAAAAATATTACAATAATTCTACTTGCAGGCTTCTTTGTACTTATCCAATAACAAAATCCTTTTCATATTTTTGTTTTGCATTTCTTGCGTCAGACTCAAAACAATCACGCAAAACTAATTTACTTTTTCTTTTGAGTGATTCTAAAATATTTGACGCAAAATTCTCATTCTTTTTATACACGAAAGCATTACTACTACCCATCTGTAGAACTGAATCAATATTTATTAAACATAACTATAAATAAAAAATCGGGACTTTGATTAAATCAAGCGAAATGGGAATTTTATTTATTGAATTTTATTTCAAAAAAGTCTTGGCATTGACTAACATTAATAAATACATACAAGGGACATGTGTAGTGTCATTTGGAAAAGGTATACAGAGATCTTGCAAATAAACTATGATTCTTATTATCAGATAGCAACAGTATATTTGTGTAAGCCCTAGAATGTGACCAGGACAGGAGGAAAGCAATAACATTGACAGACCCAAAAAGAGAGGTTTTATGCGTCAATCAGCGGAGGAAACATTTACTTGTCTAATTAATAATAGATGCATGTTGATTCTGGAGAAGAGCAGAGGACAGGTCAGCAGTCAACATCACACACGACAACAAACGTCTAAGTTGATACAAAGTTGTGGAGGAGCACGAGACTTCTCCCCTTTGTATTACCATTACCTACTACCTGAATAAACTATTTATTTACGATGCATTGCTGGATTGCCAGTCCCAGCACACTACATCTCCCGCTCCCTGGGTCTCGGCAAAACATTGCAATGCAAACTAAAGGATATTCACTCATAGTAATTGAAGGGCAAGGCCAGAGGAAGCTATGTCAACTCAAAGCTGGAAACATCAGGGAAACGAGAGCAGGCTATGTTAGGATAGGGCAATTCGGAACAAATCGAACTTTGAGCGAGGAAGGTAAGGTAGTAGCAAAAGTAGCAGGCGAACCCAAGCAAAGACATCCACAGAAATGCATTTGAACACAACTCGAGAAAACAGAATACAACAGCAATTCAATGTATAACATGGCATACTATACCTGAAAAACAACATAGCAGTACACACACAGCACTCAGCTATATATGGAACTCTGTCATGCATGTGAGTAGTGTGAGTATAGTCTATAAATACATACACACGATGTACGCAGAGGGGTAACAAAACCAATATTGTGCATCGGCATCAACCCAAGTTTTTTACTCGACAAGGATTTTACATTATTTATACATAGCTACCAAACTGCAAGCCGTATCCATACGTATGTGGTGTGTGTAAAAAGATATATCTACACATAAAACACATATCAGGCAGAAATACAAAACGGAATAAATAATACCCGGGTAAAGTAAAATGATACTGTCTGACATGACAAGAAGTCCAATTCCTACCTACGCTAACAGAGCCATTACCATCAGACTCATTCATTTCACTTTGGGAAAAGGAAAAACAAGAATTTGGCACAGCAGCATCCCTTCATCTCATCTGGCATCTGGGTAGTAGCCTGAAATGAAGTAGCTTTGTGGGTACTCATTCTGTCCTTTAGTCCGACCACTTGGTAGCATTAGTATTCTGTGTGTAACAGCATATACTGCATTCATACGCACATACAATGCCATACTCAAATTCAGTAACGCAGCACAAGAGCGTTTGTTATTGAAGCCAAAGGAAAGCTAAGCAAGCTATAAAATACATGTGTAAGCCATGCCAGTGCAACGCAACGAAACGCAACTATGCAACGCCAGCAACCCAAGCAAGTTTAAATCCCAGTACAAGTAAGTGCCTAAGCACACACGGACAAGTTATATATCTCCAGTAGTTTTGTTTAGCAGTGCACTAAAGTTTCATTTTCCATATCATCCTTCGTGTTCAACTTGCATTATACCAGTCTCAGCTCTTAACTGATATTATTGAGCCAAGTCCTAGTGAAATAATATAAAATAGGTACCTATCACTATAGTTTAGTTAGCAAACACAGGAAAAGGAAGGCTAACAATGTACATAAGTGCAGGGTATACTACTTGACTACTTTAACTTGAACGTGGTAGTTGGTGTCAGGGTCGAAATGCTGCTGCAGCCATAGATGCCTTGTTAGTTAGTTCACAGAGAATAGTCTAGTAACTCTAGTAAGTGAGCTAAATAGAAAGAACGGAGCACAGCAAGCAGCCATCCCTGATCTTGCTCTTTCGTTCCAACTTCCAACAACCCCCAGAATCTTATTTCAACTTGCCTTTCTTTTCTCACCCCCGAACGAACCGAAAAACTCCCGGTTTTAGCTACTGCTCTTTCCTATTCTACAATTTCCTATGGAGACTAGCTCGGAGTCGATACCTACCAAACCAACCCACCACCACCACCACCAATCCCACCATCATATACGGACAACTGCCAAAACCATATTCAACAAAAGTTTTCCAAGAAGTGAAAAGGAAAGTCGACGATATATGACGAAGAAATAAAATGAAACCTAAGCAAAACGTAAGCCAATGCCTTCCATCTCTCCGTTTCTGTCTTCTATACTTAGGAAAGTAAAATAATGCACAGTCCTAACCGTATTGAACCAAACCAGCAACCCCGTCTCTTTCAGTTAAGTCCGTCCACCCGCTTTTTCTCTGTGCACTACTTTTCGTACTCGATGTACCACTGCCTACATGCAGCCCTGTACTTCCTAAGTTCCTGCTTAAATTGCCTATCCAACTTTAGCTCACGATCAACTCTCTGTTCAAGTTCAAGATTCCACTCAACAGAATCCTTATAGCCATACAACTACCCATTTATCTGATATATCTCTATATCTAAACTTCTTTCCCAAGCTACTCTCTACAGCCTTACTTTAGACGCATACACATAATAAAGGCATTGCCTCTGCCAAATGGCTTTCGAATGGAATACAAAATACTCCTTTCTACAATTTCAAGAGAGACACGCACAAGTATGTATACAGCTTAGCTACACATAGCACCGTTTTATAAACAAACGCAAAATGTAAACTACCTGCGTTAACATACATGGACAGTGAAGAATTCTTCAAAATTGCCTATCTGCAACTTATCCTTTCAATCATAACTATACAGAGGATTTTAAAACATGGAAGCAAAACCATTTTATACCATTTTGCTCCTCGTTCCCTTTAGCCCAAATCGTGTTTACAGTAACTTCCCCTGGAGCAGGCCAATCCCATATTCAACTTCAATTCAAGTGAATGATTGCGCTACGACTGTGACATTAAATTAACTATATTATTCTTAAATTTTGCAGTCGAGCAAAAAGAGTGATGTGATGCAACGCAGATATGAAATGTACCCAAACAAGCGTAACAATTTTTCTTTGGCTATAGGCATCCTAACGCACATTTCTGGATATAGAATTTTTATGTGATACTATACATACTGTTGTGTACTACGATTGAACGTAACGGACACACAATCATTTTCCATTCATATAACCAAAAAATAAATATCTGAAACTCAAACTTGCATTAAAAATACTATATCGTACTACAACACATAAATTATGAACTACTGTTACCAGAAAATAGACAGAGAATTAACATTACATTTTCTTTAACAGCGTACAAAGTACATCATTTTTCCTCCAACGCAAGCAAGCAGATAACCTAAAATCTTTCTTATAATTCCATTTTCTTTTAGGATGCACAGAGTACTTCAGTAGATACAGCTTGGCCTAATCTGCCATCAAATGCTCTTAAAAATAAAAAGTAAGCTTAGAGCATGCCTGTAAGCACAAAATACATAATGGTATATGTTTATACGAGCAACTTGTAGGTATATCTGTACATATTTCTGGGTTTAAAACTATTTTCAGCATCACTCTAGTTACGTAGAGGGAATACATATAAGATATCATCTGTACATCAGTTTCATGCAGCTCAACAAAACTTGGTTTGAGTAAGCATTTTCAATGCAATGTGCAAGCAGGGCTTAATTTTGTTGTCGTTACAGATCTTTCATTTTAACTCGACGTAGTGCCGAAGCTTTTCTCAGATATAACAGCTGCATTGCACAAACTACCAAAGAGAATAACAAAAGTCCATTTATCAACAGAGAGCCGAAGCAAATCTCCAATGTACGTTTGGAATTTATTATTTTATGTCTTTCCACATTTGTTTCATAGTTATTACTCTGTGCTATATTTCCACATGCAGTATTGGTTACAAATTATTTCACCCAATGCGATACTATAAGTACTATTCAGTGAATTCAATAGTCATTCAATGTAACCCTGCAACCTCAAAAAATAAAATGCTGTATACAATTGTATGCATCTTGTGTTAGCTTTCAATCATTAAGCTGTACATAAAGGCAAACCTATTCCAAGTAAATATCTATTGATATCATAAACATCATAATTATAATTATAATGTAAAATAAAATAAAGAGTATTTCTTTTATCAATAATTTAGTTTATTTCCAGTTTTTAAGACAAAAATTATTAGTACTCCAACTCCAAGAGATACTGACACTTAAATGTTTATTGTTTTGGAAAGATAGGTATCATAATTAAAAGGACATCGTACACCTTATTTTGAACACTTTATGGCCATGGCTATGTCATTACTAACACCAGCAAAATTGAATAAATCCTACACGCTTAATGTAATGTCAATAATAAGGATGCAGATATATTATAATGTATACCTACCTTATTAAACTGAACACAACCTATATTTCAAGAATATAAACTACCCTATTTTTACAGAAAATGAAAGGGAAGTTGTACTGAATTCTTTTCACCTCCTTCCCGCACATCCACGCGACCAAAATTCCAAAGGATAAAAAACAAATTCGGAGGAAAACCTTTGACACTGACATTTTCTCCCCTTCATATCTACTGGGCACATTCATAACTTAACCATTACATATTAAGAGCAGATATATCAATCCCCAAAATACACCTAGGTATGCATGCAATAGGACTGAGAACATATCTTCTGCATTATAACATAGTAAACAATGAGAACTAGTCAAGAGTTTAGGCATAAGCAAATGCATTCTGCTTCCCTAAGAACCCTAACCTTCCTCTATCTATATCGTATCTTCTCTTTCTTGAATTGGTGTTAGCCTCCAGTAGCAATATAGCATTACATAGTAAAGTACGTCCTTATAGTTATTGAATTATATGAGTATTATGTAGTACCTATCTATTATATTATATCACTTGATTTCTTCTTCAAATCAGACACGACTGTCTGTCTCTCTGTGTACATACTTACATATAATTGGGAAGTGCACCTCTGGACATATTACTATTTCGTACAAGATATCTTACTATTTCTAGTATCATCCTTCCTGTTGTGTGTTCTATGGTTGCATATATATTAGAGTATAATAAATGTGTGTCTATAGACAGATGGATAGACTAGCTTCACCTCTCTGTTGTTCCACTCCCCACCCTCTCTCTGCAAGTTACTCTCTTTATTTTACTACCCCAACTACTACGACTACGACCACTGCACTACAAATACTACCACTTTTACTACAAGAGGCCAAACACCCTACTCTATTGCACTGCTACGACTTTTACACCACAAAAACATGCCACACACCCTGATATGGCACACTTTACTTCCTAGGGAGAGCATTGTGTGTCACTTGACCCTAAAAATCACTTTCTCATCATCTCCCATCATATTCATCAATTGCTTCATTTTCAAGAACATCAGATCATCTCAATCTTCCAAGGAAGATTAAAGAATCTTCTGCTTCACGTTTCCTACATACAATACAGTCTACAATTTTCAAACATATCTAGTTGACTATTTAGAATAATCCTCCACTAAATGAGATAAACGGTGTATTTACTCCATCACTTCCACATTTGAAGGTTCATTCTAGTGGTTAAAGGAAACACCTGGACTCAGGACGGATATAAATGTATGAACTGGACTAAAGTACAATTATGTCCAAAGTAGTTTATAATACACAGGAAAGGAAAAGGAAACATGACAAAGTATCAAGCCAAAACGGCAGGACTCCAAAGTCCATTTCGCTCCACATGCGACGAAAGAAACAAAGTAAAACTGAGCCACAAATTGTTAATTGGAATGGCCTATCCTGTCATCTCAGAATACTCAGAATGCATAACCTAAATTCAGTTTTCGCTTTCCTTGTCCTGCCTTTACTTTTCGTGTCAAGCAGAATTGCGGTTTGACTATAAGCTTGGCATCAAATAAACTACAGGAGTCTTATATAACCTTGCACTATGTATGTGTTAGACGAAAAAACAGTAGACTGACTATTGTGTTAACTATCAGCAACAAATAATGTATGTATTTATGTACAGAGTCATGCATTGAGATTCGAGTCATAAATAAAAATTATGCCAGAGCAAGTCAAACGAAACCAAGTCACGCTTTCATATTCCACGTATACTTATACCTACAAGCCATAATAGAGCCTACAAACTAGAGCCACGGCCACATGGCTCTTCTAACGAACCACTTCGGACCGACAGCTAGATTATCATGCAGATATATTATACTGTTTAGTTCAGCAAGAGTCTAATTCCAGAAAAATCTTATCTTGCGCATGTAATCCTCTGTTATGTCATGTCATGCATTATTTGTTTTGTTTTCTATGCCATTCCTCTCCATTCTAACGTCATTGGCATCGAATAGTTGGTTGACTTACAATACAATACACAAAGTCTTTCACTTCCATCTCTATCTCTATTATACAATGAACTGAATGTTAAATACAAAGACTTGCCGGCATGCACAGGCAGTTAGACTCAACGTTTCCCAAGAACTTTCAGAGACAGACAATTCAAAATTCATTGCAATAGATCCTTTCGTTAGGTTACCACATTCTCATTTCCTAGTCAACTTACTTCACTCCAACTCACAGAGTTCTATCTGACATGCCACTAACTTCCTGCCCTACATTTTATCATTCTACCAACTCAATACATAACACATACAGATCTACTCACACAAATATCTTTATTTAAGGAATAGGCGACACAAATACAATAGAGATGCCAATATCTGATAATAGGTATCGTGAATTTCCATTGTGCAATATACAGCTGTGAGGTAATTGACATTATTTTACGTTTTTGTCGCTGTAAGAGTCACGTAAGTACATAGGTACGTTCCAATTAAGCAATGCTTTACTTTCCATTCTGCTAAAATGTTTATGTAAATATGCCCTACTGTCTTACTTCATCCTAAAATTTTCCTCTATTTTTCTTGGAGTCTAAAAGTAGTCAAAGCAATTTGGAATTAAAATGCCTGATGTACACGAAGAAATAATATTCGAAATCATCGTACAAATAAGGTTTTCTTGTATTACATAGCAGTTAGACTTGCCATCTCAATGAAGTTGTACTGTTGAACATTTTTCACACTAATACTACACAGAGTACATTTAAATTATTATTTGCATTTCCATCTGAAAAGTCATTTCACTCAATGTCTAACCAAATACAAGCTAGTGGTACAATCTTCATAGGCTTACATAACTACAACAGCTATAGCACCAACATTCATCAGGATATCATTTTTCTTGCTGACATTCGTCCAATGACAAATGAAACGAAGTATGTCATGAATGAAATGTGAGTTGAGAGCTTAGCTGTTGCTCAATGTAGTTAATCTACAATTCTGCTTCGCACGCATGAAATGGTAAAAAGCAAAACTGAATGAAGCAGTCAGATAAGAAAAATGTAAAAATGAGGATATTCCGCCAACAATGGAAAGAAAATTTATTCAGAAGTAAAAACAGCTCAGAAGCGCGTAAACAAATCAGCTAACTCAATACAATTTGGTTTGTCATGTATGTGTGGACGTATACGGTTTATAGCAAACACAAACTGGTGAGCGCTGGAAATGCTGAAATGTGAAATGAAAACGAATAAAAAGTTCTAAAGGATCTTTATTATAGAGGGACATTAAGTAAGTCTTATGACATGGTTTGCATGGCCCTGGTTTCGTTGCTACTTTACATTTTAGTGAAGAAAAGGGACAAAACAACATTAGAGATAGAGAGTAGAAAAACGCATAACAAAATATCATATAACGTAAGTACAACTAAACTGAAACTATAAAGAGGACTGTGAGTTGGTTGACTCAAGTTGACTTGCCTCAACATCAACACAATGTATGAAATGGAATCATGAAATAGAAGCAGAAGCAGCCAAATGGCCCATAAAAAATTTCGTATGCTTCGCTACTTCAACTTTACCACAACATCACACAGCACAATTCAACTCAAAATATTAGCCCAGACTTACGTATTATCCTAACTCACTAGCAAATACATGGACACACATCTAATATGTGTGCTTATGCTACGCTTTCCATTATTCTTCTCTGGATCTATCCAACTCCATTACAACCACTTCTTATGCATATAGTACATAATGTCATTTTCTCTCCATCTACCTAAATACATCACTTGTACAAAAACATAATATCCAGTGCAGCATACTTACGTACAAAATGTAACATACTTGGACTTTACTGCACATCCATCCTACTCAGCGAACTTTATATATTTACTTAGTTCTACCGCGTACGTACCTACCAAAAATGATATATTTATTAGTTCCAATTCAAGTCTTCAGTCAATTCCAGTGATACTCAACCTTATCCCTTTTTCTCTTATTATGGTCTTACTACACAATTTAATGCATAACCTAACCAACATAACGACGAGACCCACTTAAGTTACCGAAGGTAAGTAACTGTTATACAAACACAAACAATAGAATAGTTTGAACGTTTGTGTTTACTTAATATAAAGGAGACACATCCACAATAGACACTTGAGAAAGTCGTAAATACTCTATCTCTTTTGCAACGAAATTACAATCCATAAAAGAAGTGGAATATCATTGGGCCTTAGAATATGTGAAAAACTAATGGTTATTACAAAAACCGAATTTAGGTATTGAAAAATGAAAACTAACACTTTACTCAATATAATTACATTGACATATTAATATTTATTGAAAATATGCATAGATTTAATGTTTTAATTTACCATCTATTATTGTTGTGAAGTACAATCAACTTGATTCAACATATGCGTTTTAAAATCAACGTTGGTAAGTATAATTCAAGAGAGAAATGTAGAAAAGATTGTGTTTCATTTTAAGATGCCCTGGTTGACAGGACGAACTGGCTGGAGTGTATTACAGCACATTATAATATTACACTCCCCGTAAAGTAGAGAGTTAATACAAATATCCACATTATAAGTACAAGGAGGTACAAGATATATATTTAGAGGAAACTCCCTGGTAGCGTTTCCTTCCAACTGCCCCATTCTCCACACCATTCTCCATGTACAATAATAATACGGATGTAATATCTGCCACTCGAAGTTGTTCCACCTATAAATATTACTTATTCATCACATTCATGCATGCACACTCACATCTCAGCCTGCCTCTTGGCTTCCTTTAACGTGGGCAGGATCCTCGAGCAGTCTAATCTACTCAAACCTTTCTTTATTCTTCCTCTGTCTACGTCCATATTACACTATTAAAGTAAAGGAAAGTCTCTTTCGCTTAATAACTTCCAATCCTGCTCCCAGTTCTCTCCTTAACTCAACTCAAGAATGTAATAATGCTGTAATGCAACACTACATCTCTATAATAGACAATAGACTCTCCGTCTAAGCAAAGAACTGTAACGTAAGGTAATGTAATCTAAATCTGCCTCAGCTGAGTCTGACTCAGAGAGAGTTGAACTCAAATGTTCTTGTTTTGTTGTGCAAGTATATGCAGTTATAATGTAGAAAATATATACTTTCTATGCTAGTGTTCATTCGAAAATTTAACGAAACCCAGCCCACCACAATAGTACACAGTACACATACTTAACAAGATTCAATATGATGTAGATACTAGTAGCGCATATAAATTATACACAATATATTATATGAAAGTACTACAGAATTACTGTAGTAAAGAAAGTACATTTAGTATTTGAAACCCAGAGCTACTTTCGAGTATTGTAATACTATTATACGCAGAAATGGTAAAAGTGGTCTTCTCATCTCATCTGTAGTTTAATGTGCCTATATCCTTCACGTTCACAATACATTAAAGTACATGTACGTGGAGTGTTCTTGTAAGCTAGTCTGATGCCATCACACATACACAAACCATAGCTCCAGTCTCTACTCTCCTTTCCATTCCATCGAAATACTACCTAGAAAAGAATGGCGGTAATGGCAATGACATTTGCAATGCGCGTAGAATAGTAAATGACATTTCCTGCTCGGTAAACTCTGACTGAGGAGGCAGTGAGGAAAGAAAGAGAGCAAAAGCTATATAGCTTTCTATCTCATCCATTCTGTAGCACTCACTGTACTATACTAGTATCGTATGTTCAATACTGAGGAAATCCCTTGACAATTAAGAAGGAAGATCGACTTTGCTTCCTTACTAAGTAAGTCCGTCGTCCTCTACATGCTAAACTCATATATTTCACTATTGAATGTTGTACGAGGATGATAGTTGTAAAACTGATAGAATAGAACATAACAGAACTTTGGCTTTTACTAAATTCTAGTAAAGTCAGAGTCGAGCATGTTTTGCCATTGGGGAGAGATGATGGTTAGTGCACAACTGGCTGACTCAACTCTGTTAAGTTTAACTACATTCTAATATACTTATGGTTAGTATAGTACGCCTCCACTCTACATTGCCCAGCAGACACTGTCTGTGTACCAATTCTTTGAGTGCGAGGAAAGACGGTGTGTAATACGTACTACTAGCTTACTTAAGTTGACTCTCCTCGCTACTAAACCTACTACAGGAGTACAAATACAATATCACAACATTTACAGTCGAATAGTAGCAGGAGAGAAAAGACATCACTACTGCTAATACGAATACTTCTCAGCAAGTAGTACAAATGTCCAACAGAACAAGACGAAAGTAAAAGTGGGCTTGACATGTATTTATTACTATACATAGTTTAGCAACCTTGATACATACTACATGTACTATAGTAACCCCAGACGGATGCGAGTTTCACTTGACACAACAATACTATCTCGGTACAAGGATTGGCAAGACATTTGCTACAGATCTTTTCAGAGAGTATGGTACACATGTTATGTTCTTTCCTATTTCACGCAATACATAAGCTTTCTATCTTTGTTCCTTCTCTAGTGGCTCAGGATTCATTCTACGGACGTTACGCCTAATGCTGTAATGCTTTTCTGTATTTCACTTTGACGAGTTACGTACTATAGTACATAGTTTACATAGTAGAGCAGACAGAAGTACCCGTATGGCACATACCTAACGTAGCCGTAATAGAATTGTGTTTGCAGAGATCTAGCTCAGGGAACAATGTGAACACTACAAGATGGACAAGGCAAGTGTGAGAGACAAACTTATAGAGAAACGAAATCTAACAGGCCGTCCGTCAAAATTAGGAAGTACGTTCGCTCCGAGTAAACTAGGAAACTCCATTTCGGCACACTTCCATTTCCTTTACTTCACTTCAGTTAACTTTCCTATCTGTCTGAACAGTAACGATGAAATGGGGCTTACCTACCCATGTAAAAGACTCGAATGCAGTGTAAAAGACTACTTTTACATTTACCGCGGCAATATAGGATGAATCAGGTTCAATTCAATTGCAATTTTTTCACTTACATTTGCTCCTCTACTACTTCCAAACTCACATGGCATAGATACCCTAATCTCCTGTAGAACACATTACTAGTATAGTGTATTGCTATTGGTTTTGCCTGTAAATATTGCATAGTCCATACAGATAGCTTTTTCTCATTCCCAAGATTAGTCCTATCCATGTGCACACGTACAATATGTCTATATTTATGTAGCAACTCATATTACATCTGCCTAAAAGTGAGTCAGTCACGACTTTGTAAGCTGTATACGTAGCGTCAGATCTTTTTCCGTTCTAAAGAAAGTATGTACATATGTGACTATCACACGAACTGAGTTGAAAGAGGAAGAAAATGAAGGAAACCGTGAGATGAAAGCCAAGGCTGAGAACTCCTCTGCTTTGGTTTCGTTTGATTCTCCTCTGGCTGACATATAGAGCTACGATAGAAGTTCATTCTGACATGACGTGACATGACAATGCCGATCAAGGTGCACGTTAGCCCGATTCAAACTGTTCAGACAGATATCAGCTTTTCCCAATTTCATAGCAGTGAAAGTCAAAATTCTGCCGAGTACCAGGGCAAGGAACACAGAAGAGCATCACATATCAACTTCTAGTACACTCTGACTACCTTCCAACTAAGTCCTACATAATATAGGTGGGTGCAGATACTAATATAAATAAAGAGCCTTATAGCAATAAATGCGACGCAGCAGCATTTGTAGATACTACTATAGTGGGTGAGTGAGGATGGTTGGTTATATAAATTTAAATGGAGGAAGGACCTGAGCTAAGCTGAGTGAACTGACTGTCAGTGTAGAGAAATGAACAAGGAACTACTTACTGGGTCCTACAGCGAGTTAATATATAATATCCTATAGATTCTTCCAACATATCATGAAAAACGGGAGTGAAAATGTTGGAGAGGATCTGCGGATGGTTAGGTGGATGGAGTTTTCTAGAAAGAACATATCTTTTCATTCTAGTCTATGGCTTTAGGCAGTGAGAGTGAGAATCAGGAGCTGGAGAAAGAATCCATCCGCAGAATCACGATACCCTAAGCCTAAACTAAACTAAGTAAGCAGGAAAGAATTACAATACAATCCATTCCATGCTCACAACAGTTTTCATACTTTCAGTCACAGATATGTAGCAGTAATAGTAGGAGGCAGAAGCGAGTACATTTCATGCATACACCTAAACCCATCTCCTATGTATACATACATATATTCCGTGTCTGATCATGCATCATGCTCTCTGCATAGAATTTCCTTAGCAAACCTGTGCCATACATACATACTTTTATCACTACTATTGAACAGTGCTATTTTTATTTAGTTCACCTCTCACTACACACACTCGCTTTACTTTTCCATTCACTCCACTAGCATCAACTGACTTGCCAGTGTCTATTTGAAAACCGAACACAACTCTCCTACGTAGCACCAGGAAAGCATAATGATATTCCACGCAAACCATGACAAGCCGTAGTAAAATTCGGTTAGGATCGAGTAGAGTTTCTACATGGATATAAAATAAAGGTTCTTCTATACAGTTACCTCACTTTGCATTACCTATAGCTTTTTAGTCAGCAGTACTTGAGCCACGTTTGGTGTGCATTATAGTGCTTTGGCTCTGTTCTCACTCTGACTCGGTCTAACTTCTAACCATACCGTAACTGATGCATCAATATCAATATCAATGTTCCGTAACAGGATCAAAGGTTCTCCACATTTCTCTTTAGAGTACAGCACAACAAAATAGTTGAGTTCACTATGGGTGTAACAAAGCCTTGACTTGATAGCTGATTGTGAGAGCCGAGTCGACACAAGAATGTCTGTCTACACACGTACTCGTATGTAGTATTACTACAATCTATCTCTATTTTCCCAATATTTCATATCACTCCACAATGCAGTCGTAGACAACTTTGTTGCTTTATTGTTTGCTCGGTCTACCATATTAGACTGCTTTTTCTACATCCACTATGCATAACATTACGATGTAATATCATGGTATCGTGAGAAAGAAAGGATTAGAGTTCCATCCAAGTGACTATTCTGTTCCGTGGTATCCAATGCTACTCTGCTGATGTGTTCAACTACTACAACAAAATTTAGTCCAGTTTCTCCATTCTCTCTTCTTTTCTCCATAATAATGTGGTTTGACTTGACGTAGACTCTCTTGTGATGCATGAATTTTCGTTGTGTACTTACACTATATTGCCGTTGTGTATTACGAAAGCGTTCAGTATGTTAGGTGGGTGGGTGGCAACGAAAGTGTACTGAATAGTAGTAGGTCTACACTGTAAAACAGTTATTTAGCTTTGCTTTTCGTTGCTTGAAGCTTTGACTTGTTTTGGATGTTATGTAACTAGGCAAATCTCCACCATTTACCCGGATACTTTAACATCAAAGTCTAATATATCCTCTGTGACTCTGACTCTTGTGTTATGTGGTTGGCTTAGCGTAGGTAGCAGCGTTTTCGGTTTCAGTTGTGTTATATCCGTGTTTACATTTGCTTTTAGTTTGTATGCACTGAAGGTTATAGCTTTAAGGTTTATTTCATGTCAGCATTTATGTGAGTGAACATCAAGTCCGCAGTTCCAGCGAGACTCGACTTCACCTATACCAACTTGACTCGATCTTTGGTTTCGTTTGTTCTACACTAGAATACTATTTAGAATAAACCCTTCATAATAACCATATGGACTAACTTAGTATATAAAGCATACTTTTGAGTGCTATTTAATAACATATCTACACCAGTACTAAAAAGTTGGATGTGATAGTCCATGGATATACATAAGTGTAGAATAAGTAAACAGAGGATAGTTTTCATACTTAAGGATGTCTGGGTACCGCCATATAAGGAGATTCTCTATTAGCTAGCTACATTACATTTCAGTGGAAAACATAGGAATATACTGCTACTAGGCATGGCAAGTGACTATGGATGTAATATTAACAATATGGATAGAAATCTAGGAGTTGGCTTACTTAGCTTGACTATGCCCAGTAATGTAATGTAATGTTGTTTTATTTTATGTTTTGCTGGTGCTACTGCTGTCTGATGTCTCTACTGCTCGTTATGTTGTCTAGTGAAGTGATGTGAAGTTAGAATGTTATGTTACGCTAGGAATATTATGAGCTCAGCTTATGCAACAACAGGCTTCTGTGAAACTTCAACTTCTCCTCACAATCTACTCTATACAAGAGGGATTGACTTGACTTCAGCTCGGCTCAGCTCTGAAGAGAGTCGACTTCACTTGATTTCAGTAAATGTACTACATTAGCTCCGATGTGTCTGTTTTTGGTTTGGCTTCTCTTCACTGTCTTACTATGACATGGCATACTGACGATTAAACTGACTGCAACAACTTGCTTTTGCTCTCCTAATCTCAAATGGAAATAGCTACCTATGTACTACCTACCTTTAAACTAAAAGCCTCACAGAAATCCCTAAGCCATTCCGAGATGAGGTGCACACTTACATAAATATGATCTTCTGTCTCCAACCAGACCTAACTTTCCGTTGATTTAAGTCGTCATACTCAGCTCGACTCTTCTCAAATAACTACCAAACTGAATTAAGTGCTCATGGATCACTTCAAAACATTACTTGCTATTATAGCAGCAGCTTTTAATATTTATTAGCTACATGATACCTGAAAGATGAACTCATTTCTACATTTTATGTTCCCTGGCTGCTACACATCATTCCCAACACTAAATTAAATCTTATTTAATATATACACGGCAAGCAAACCACAAAATCTCATCAAAATTTTGTTTCAACTTGAATTTGCATGTACAATCCTGCACTGAAAAATTGGTAACCTGAACAGAAAGTTTTTCAATTTAATTAAAATCAAGGAATACTTTTTAATTATTAACCTTAAATTGCCTCATCGGTGAACCATGTTTAATTCTATGGTAAGTAAATCAATGGCAAGAATGAATTAGTCGCGTTATGAGTTAAAACTGTAATCTTGGTGCTTAATACAAGCATTTTCTAGCGTATACATAGAATATAATATAACATCGAAATCGTCCCAGTAGGTATATAAAACATTAAATGAGAGCGGCAGAAGAGACAGGGCCTTTAAACGAGATTTCGCTGGAATTGCATCGGATTCATTGACATTTCTATGAAGCACAGAAAAGTGCACAAACTACCCGGTAGTAGGATGGCAGAACTGGAAAACACAAAGTGCATTTCTACAGCGCAGGGTCTCACAAAAATGCGATTGATGACTCACTCTTTTCCTCCGTGGCTCAGTCTCTTGCACTCACCCGTTCACTTTACTACTACGCAACGTACGTACCTACTACATACGCATAACATGTAGCTGCTACGCAAACATATAACTGCTTCATTCTATCTTCCAACTTCCATGAACTCCAAAAGCAAAACACAACATAGTAAATACTCAGTCAGTGGCTATAGCTAATGCTATTTATCTCCAGCAATACTTTAATGCATATACTGAGTACCGAAATGCTTAATGTTTCTATTCCGTTCCACTACTGCTCTATGATATGAAGTATAATGCATTCTATCTGGATTGTAATACGTTTGGTGTGTGCCGACAAACTCCTGAACTTCACTTTCACTTTATCCAAACTTTGAACGAGGACCTAAATATCCCAAAGAAACGCCGTTCTCTCTCCGAGCAGAAAACATTAAGAGAGCTGCACAATATGACGAGATTGCATTGCATCGCCATTGCAATATGCACTTTACAGTTCTTTGCTTCACAACATTAGGAACAGTACCTACGCAGGACTACGACAAAATATCATACATAACACAACAGTAGACCTGCACGATAGCAGATTATATTGCTCCCGTTTCTATGTAATTTATAGTACTGCTTTGGTATATCGTATACTAGCAAGTATACTAGGACATTTATATGCAATATTCACATTTATGTACGACTTCGCTACTAGTACCTACTTAAATGAAAGAACAGTTCAAACTTCTAAAACGAGGTGTAGTTTTCTTATAATATCCAGTATGAGTAATATCAAGTAATATATATGAGAAAAAACCTTTACAAAAGTGCCTGGTTCAATGATTCAGTTCACCGAAAATCCAAACTCCATAGAGTGCATGTGGCAAATGTGAGTTTACCAAGTATTTTAATATTACAACTTTATTTCCCAAACTGACTGCTATTAGGCGTACCTCGTTCCTTTCCATGTCCCAATAGGTCTACGCATTATAAACATCGATAGTAGAATCATGCAACCGAAACAGACCCGACCCGAATCAGCTTAAAGAAAACTAATGCACTAATGTGCATTTCGGCCTTTCTACACCTTAAACTTGGACGTATTACTAACATATTACTGTACTAGAAAGCTTAAATATCTAATGTATACCCACAGGTAATACCAATCTATTAAACTTTGAAATGCAAACACCCCAAACCAGATTTTATACAATATTTTGCGTCATAGCAGGAAATAAAGACAAAGCATACCAGGATTTTTACATTACAATACAAATTACAAATCTGAATGCTATAAAATGTAGTATGCAGTATGCTGTCTAGTATTTACGGTTTGGTAGATTTTTATAATGTTTTTGTTTCTATTGGTACAACAGGGAGACTAAATATCTCAATGAGCAAGCTGGCGGTGCATTGCGTGCATGTACGTATTAACCCATTCCGCCAATGCACACGTATCCTATGTAAAATAATACTGGTTAAGTAAGGATGAATAATAATTCAATAACAACCATGTAAATATTTCCCTCATACGCATGTTCTACTTATACTAAGGTATAGACACAACATTCTCTACATATATAGACATTTATTGCCACGCTTATGACATTATGTTCTCCTGGTCTATTACCTGTGCATAGGTTGTAATGCACACAGTTACATGGTCTATCAAAACGCTGTAAATATTCTTTGAATTGCACTTTTGTTTCTCGTTTGAAAATTGCCTTGCAATCCAATTTTCCCAATTATAAGGCAGGATTTGTTTCTTTTCCAATCTGTAAATTGAGCATCAGAAAGTTTTCAAAGATGGCAAGGTAATTGAGTCGTTCCTATTGAATTTCCTACTTTCAGCAATTCCGAAGATTCAGGACATACTAACTGCAAATGACATTAGGGATAAAAGTGGAGCGGATGTAGTTTCTCTGATGGATCCTCCATGAATTGATTTAATTATGAGTTAAATTGACATTTTCTTTCTATCTTTAGATTGTTCAGTAGGGAAGAACATGTGTAGTTTGATTTGGGTTCTTGTTTACATTACCCAGCCTGCTGTAGTCGAATACAAAAACATTCTGCTCTCTTGTTTCGTTATCATTAAAAAGACTATTCTAGCGAGGAGCTAAGCAATTCTACTTATAATGTAAATCCACCGTAACTTTCCTACTGCATTCTTCCAAAGAACTGCATGCATAGAAATAAAACTCACTGATCTTGAGTTACATGACATGACATCTAATCCCACCACAGTACAGAGCAGTCATCGTAAACTAAAGGAATATCTGGATAAAGTAACACTATAAGTAAGTAAAAAACGGAAAGCTCCATGAGAGATTCGAGACTTGCTCTATTACATTATGCATGCGTTTCTCCGCACTACCTTTTCCATTTCCTGGAAAACTTTCATCTTCCTCATCTAGGAACCAACATACGAAAATACTTTCCTTTTGCTTTAACTCCTACATTATTCTGTCAAGGAAAACATCCTATACAAACGTATAGTACACAATGAACAGATACATTCTTATCATTGCATATCCCAATCTT
Source organism: Tomocerus maximus (assembly GCA_019776445.1). Taxonomy (NCBI): domain Eukaryota; kingdom Metazoa; phylum Arthropoda; class Collembola; order Entomobryomorpha; family Tomoceridae; genus Tomocerus; species Tomocerus maximus. The sequence continues at coordinate 339 of JABASH010001500.1, read as the reverse complement.
CTTCTAAAAAACTTTAATAGGAAAGAAATACAACTAACGCTAGTGCATACATCAAAATGTTTGTCACGCACAGCTTTATTCACGTTCTATTTAGACCCAGATACATTGTTATAATACGCCATAATAAAAACGGCAAAGATTGGAGATGCCTTGACTGACAGTGAGTGATGTAAAGTTGAACCAGAATAGACAGACATTAAGACTTTTATTCCATACCATTTTGCTCTGTAATACTTTAATACATGATTCATAAGTAAACAAATACGAATTCCCTGCAGCAGTACTCGCATAGTTTACACAAGTAAGTAATACATCTTCGCATTTGATTTACAAAGAGAT
>JABASH010001499.1:0-25726 GCA_019776445.1 Tomocerus maximus | reverse complement strand
AGTAGAGAGTGATGATATTGCATAGATGTTCATTTTAAATTACATTTAATTCAATTTCCAAAGTCACGGGTCCCATACTAATCCTAACTATCACGCGTACGAGTCGTTGGAAAAGTTTTTGCCTCCTTGAACATCGAAACTGGCTTAAGAAAACACTCTGTCTGTCTCGCCCTTAAAATTTCCTTGAAACCAAATATTCAACGTTTTTGGTAGTAAAACTATGATTTACATACGACATATGCATCTATTAAACTCTTTACTGGATATTAGACAAACTTCAACAAATACCGTCAGTTTCGTCAGCCCAACTCCAAATATCGCCACTTGATGATCATAAAGAATAGAATATTTGTGTATTAAGTTTGGAATTATGTGTAAGTCTAGATTTGGGTGGTTTGCCTGTTGTATTATAAAAATTAGCTATATAGTAGTCTACTGTGTGTTAACACATAACTTGGTGGCTATATAGTAGTTATGTGATATAACAGTTAGTATAACAGTATGAAGTGTAATATAAGTACTTTTGGAAGTCAATATCATATACTACTGTGTAGAAATTTTTTGTATTAACCTTTGTATTTAGATATGGAGATTTATTATTGAATTGAGCATTGGTTTCTTTACTGACACTAAAAGTTAGGCATTCATTTGTGTGTTTGTATGTGTGTGGGTATGTGACATGAAATAGCGTAGCACAAAGTGAAGTGAAGCTAAGCATGGCTTGGCATAAAATGTGGGAGGAAAAAGAAAAGCAACGACTGTATCTTCTTTACCTCTCACACAGTTGAGTTACATTGAAAAGTAAATTTGTTCTCGTTGTTTTGTTGTGTTGGTTCTAGCAAATACAGCCTGCTTATGCTTGTGGATGTCATTAGTAGTCTCAAACTGCAGATAGTACCTAAATATTTATATTAAGATAAGTAGTTTGTCTTGGTTAGGCTGTGGAGTTGGTAGGTTTACGAAGGAATGGTAATAATTAGAGTTGGGAGGGTTGACATGATGTTGAGACGGTCGAGTGAATAATCGGAGTGAAAGTAGGGTGGAAGATGTCAAAGAAGTCGCATCAAAGGATCGGAAATGAACAGACAGACATGTTCTACGGAGCTTGACCAATGCACAGACACACAACAAAAACATTTGTACACTACATGTGTTGGCACTAATAGTTAAGATTTCTATAATGCACTACCTTTACTATGTAGATAGAACAGAAAACAGATTTCTGCCGAGTGAGCATAGTCAGATGTTTTAAATAGCTATTTACCTACTTAACTCCATGTCGTAGGTCACTTTCATTTCTTTCAAGGCCTCTTAATCCCTATCGCTTTTCAAACTCGCATTGCGGAAACATGGGCTCAATCTTAAGCTAACATGCAATTAACAGAATCAATCCTTGCATCGAAAGAAATGCTACAGACATGAACATGATACATACACATGTATGGATTTAACTTACAATTAGTTATACCTACAGCACACAGCTATTTACATACTATTACCACTAATGCAAATACCTTCACGTTCTTTTACAAACTGCATGAGTTCTCATTAAGAATCAAGGATTTTACATGACTAACTAATAAGAGACTCGATAAAATCTCTGAATATTTCAGCTGAGACTCAGATACTTATTTTTAGCATCGGAAACGAATTTGGAAAGGAAAAACGTCTCTGCATTACGTCATGTCATATTAGTACTCGAAGGGACCATTCTTTGGTACTTATAAAAAAGGTTACGTGTCCCTAATTGTTGTGTGAGTTCTTCCTCAGGATCTACTCACGTGAGACAGACTATTCAATAGGGACTAATGCTGGATGTTTATTCAGATGAAAAGAGTACAAACATAACACCTGCACTCTTATACCACACTCCTACGTGCATAACTACATGAGATTGAATAACTATTTTAACGTACTTATAGTAATAGAGGATGTGCTTTTGTAAAGAGTGGAATTATAAACCACTCACGTTGTATAAGTGTGTACTTGTGTTAGAATTGAATGGGACGAACTCACTCTGTATTCAAACAAGACCTAAAAGAGTGGAACACTACGTAACGTTTGCCCATGAGGTCAGTCGCAATCGAGTGTAACTGGAACGAATTTGTCATCACTTGCCACAAAGTGTCTCAGCAGAGGGTTCCTTAAACAGGTGATTTATGAATGAGCAGAGAGATTGTAAATCACTCCCAATTTACTATTTTCATTCTATTTCTTTAGGAAACTATCCTTCCCCATTTTATCTCACCTAGCCACATCAACTTCCAACTCCCTAAAGATCACATCTTTCTTTGTTCTGTACAATCTACACCATTATCACATTTTAAATTCTAATTTTAAGCACGGACACCATTACACTTCAGAATTTGTAAAAAGACATACTTAGACACTAGAAATGAGAGATTCTGCTTAGCCACTTACGAATAGATTATTATGTGTTTAAGTAGGGTGAGATTTGAGTATCTATAACCCATTAGGTATTTATGCAATGTCGAAATAGCCCCAAGGGATGTGTTTCTCCACAATTAAAAATTCATCTCATTAATTCACCATTGTTGATACGAGAGGGATAGAAGTTCCCTGCTGATGTCTTGTCTTATCCTTCAGATAATATTCTCAAACACCCTGCTTAAATAATTCTACAAATGATCCTCTTACACACAACTTGAATGTTGAGTCGGCTAACGTAAATTAGATTGACCAGAGCTTTGCAATTTAAACGTAAACTCTGTGGATTTACTGAAAGAGATATTCCCACATTGACAACTTCTTCTTTTTATCGCTAGTTTAGTCACTTTTTTGTTTCATGATTCACAGTCATACAGACAGACTAGAGTTTTAATTGCTAGAATTATTTTGCGTGAGTTCGAGTGGTTTTGGTTATGTAACATTTAGAGGTTAGCAAGGTTTGTTCTAGCTGGCGAGTCCAGTAAAGTTGTTGGAGGACAGAAATAGAGTATATTTTCGTCATTAACGAGTTATTAACTTGCCTATCGTGTCGTGACTTTCAAAAAGTTAACCCCGTACCGTGAAACCACTTCCTCATAAAATTACACATTAAAATTAAAATCTTTCAATCCAAACATGGCAAATCAAGAAGGTTATGAATTTAAACACTTTATGGCACTTTGGCATGAACAGCGATGCGAACTTTTCCCCTTCTTTATGAATTACACTCTATAGTCTCCATAGTCTTCTAATTAAGAATTCTAGCAATTATTCAGCAGTACCCCCTCATTACTGCCATTACTCATTAATTTCTTGGAAAATAGTCAAAGAATGAACCAGAAATTAGATCGTGGGTAATGCAAAGAAAAAACAGATTAGTCCACTGTCGTCTTTTTCAGCGCATACTTCTTTCAGCCAAATGTCAATATTTTTCATCATTCATGTACATAACATGACAAAATTCAATAAAGCATGTCTCTCTATGTGATCTTAGGCTTTTTCTAAATAAATATCTACACTCATCAATAAGAATGAATATATAGAAATGTTTAATATTTATGTAAAGGAAGTTATGAAGCTTGTACTGTATGGGGAAGTGTGAGCAACTAAAATGGAAGCAGACACCATGATTGTGCTCCTTGACTCTTCCGATTGCCTGTAGACACCCAATTTAGCAAGTAATTATAAAAATGGTTGTTTTGTTATATAAAGAGATGTTAATTACCGCAAATGCCATTATAAAGGGACTATAGTTAAAGAAAGGGTTACATTAAATTAAACATAATAAGCACGGCATCCTTTAGTTTAGCCTACGCAAAGGCCGAAAAGGAAGGAAAATAATTATTATGAGTTTTCGTGTAATAAACAAATATTTTCTAGACTTCTCTCTTCGCTACAGTTTGACTAATAGTCTCAGAAACGGTTCTCCATATTTCGCAGCCAAGTGCGGAGGACATGGCGTGGCACGGTGAAACTACTTACAACGTAGAAGCTGTCTGCCCTCTCCACATTTGATATTAATCACTAGTGAGGACAACGTGAAGAGATGACATTTTTCACATCATTGTTGTCATCCTAATTAAAATTGGTAATTAAATCAGAGACCAAGAGGGGAAACTTTTTAAGAGTTGCGTGCGGGCCCGTTTGACGGGAAAACTTAGTCAGAGGAAGTTCCTCGGGATCACGCAATGCGAGGAAATCTTGCCCTTGCCTTGTCGTCTTCTCCCTTCATTTGCCTCTCTTGTTTTTCTCAGCCAAAAACCTCAACTTCTCTCATTCATTTCAACTACCATTGCAATTGCAACGCAATGCAACGAATCACAAAATTTCATACTATGACTATGCTTTTCCGAAAATAATTATAGCACTTGCTATCCTCAAAAATGGAAAACATTCCAAGTCAACTTGTCAGTTTCTCTCTCTGACTTAACTTCAACCTGCAACTACACAATCTAAACTTCGTGGTAGTCTTAATAACTCAACTTTATTTCTGATGTATATTGTGCATTTATGTTACATTCAACCATGCATATTTTATTCATTGCTTTCAAATCGTCTTGGGCTTGACTAAGTATTAGAATTGGTCAAAGCAGAGACAAGAAATATCTTTTAGTGTCACATCATATCAAAGGCTAATTATTGGTTGGCTACTCTCCCTTCATTTCACATCACAATTCTCAAATGGCATGCTCTCGTTCTCCTAGTGCTAATAACTAACTCAAAATAAGCCAAACCAATACTCCTCCTCCTTCCTATACATTATTATTAGACGCACAATAATGTTGTAGTAGAAATATCCTACCTATGTAATTATGAATTATGCTTAAGAATTTATATTGATTGATGCTTCAAAGGTTATATCACGCACAAACTATCTAAGTATAGCAATGTTATCTTATGTGAAGTGTGTATCATGAACCACATTTTTCATAAAACCATAACTTGGAATCACTATTTGTACAGTAGAGAGTGAAGGTATATAAAATGATGGCCAAAATATTGTTAAGATTGAATTTATAGATTTTTGGGTGACAGTAGTGCAAACTTTTGATTATGTACGATGTAGTAATGGAGTATTTTATGATGGCTACATAGTAGAAGAGTATTGTTTGGCAGTGGCAATAAGTAGCAAGCACAACAGGCGAAGCCAAGTAGAGACAAGACAGCTTTACCTGTAGCTGAGAGTTATAGAGACTTTTGTAATGTGAACCTTGAGGTGAAGGAAGTCTCCTTTTATAGAAATAAATTAAAGTCATGATCTCCTCAACCGAACAACTCAACTTGAGTCGACTTACGTTACGTTATGATTAGTTAGACTCACTCCATCCACTTTGCCTATCTATAAAACGAATTGAGATGTGAAATGGATAAATGAAATGAACGGTCATGCATCCTACTTCTATTCACATGATATTGAACAGGACGGAGATAATATAGCACAGTAAATTTAATATTGTGTGCATGTAATAAGTCTCATTTCTGCTACCTACACATCAAGGCACGATAGACAAAACATCAAATCCTTTATCTCCCTCCGCCATATACTTGGTCCTTAGTCCTTACTATACATGAATTTTATTATTTCCATCCTTATTATCTTGGTTCTTAAATTGGTGAATTGACATAGCAGACAACCAACTGTTGTAAGATACAGATAATATACTAAAATTATTTGTAATGTGATACAGATTATATGCTTGCAAATCTTTGCTTGAATAAGCATCAAATGGGCATTTGTATCTTGTAATGACACTGTATTTGTATGGATACTACATTATAGAGACACTTATTCCTTTGGATTCATGTCCTGTATCAAAATTTTATCTCAAGTGCACATATCATCCTTTTGTAGTGTTTGAGGTATAGATGTATTTAAATAGCGTTACACTAGATTAAATTGATGTGATTACACTAGTGTGTACCTTAATAGGTATAAAATGTTAAACTTATTGGTACGTTTGAATTTCTAGCTAATCATTCTTGTGACTTGACCATTAAGGTATGGTAAGCTGTGCCATGGTCTTAATTTGGTGAAAGCCAAAAGCCAAGTCAGGCCATTCTATATGCAGCTAACTTACTTATAAGTCAAGGAGATGCCTTCCCGTCATTCATCTACGCAATCTCTGTCCATCTGTCTATGTTTTCCGTTCAGAAGATAAAATTGAATAGTTAATGTACTTTATCGTATTGTACACTTACACATTTTTCATCCTATAGTCCTTATACTGAGACGAAGAAGTGGTTACTGAGATACAGAAATAGCACTTGTCCGTAAATACTTGCCATAAGTAATGTCATGTCATGCCGTGGGTACCATTGATATCTCTCCTGACTTGACTCTTTCTGTCGAGCTGAACAACGTGGTCATAATATAATAATAGCAAGTCAAAGCTGAAATCTTTCCCTATCCTCTTTCTCACACCATTTCAATAATCTACTGCGATGCAATACAATCTCCTGTCAATCACCTTAAGATGCTCACCTCACATTCGTAATGAAATTTCCATCTCTCTCGATTCGTGCTCTCTTTATAAGTATATGTAACTACCTAGCTGACATGGAACAACACTCTAGCGTGCTGCCATGAAAATACTACGAATTAAATTGTAGAATCGCACGAAACGACTTTGTCTGCTAATATATTCTACAAATGCAGTTCTCTACGAGTCATTGCATTTTTCATATCCACCTTCAGCCATAAGGATCCACAGAAAGGAAATTAAGTAGCAAGGTAAATTGCAATCCTAAATCGTGCTTCAATCATAAGTAGCAACAGACAAGACTAAAATAGATCCTTCCTTAGACTTAGTACAAACATTTATATAGGTATCACAGTCGAAATTGCATTTAGCCAACTAAGCCATGTCTGCTATTAAATGACTGGTTTGAAGTAGAAATGAAAAGGATGGGAAAGGCAGATTTTAGAAACGAATGCTATAGTCCTCCGAGATAGTCCAAGTTGGACAGAAGAGAATAGGCGTCAATTGGCGATTTCCACAAATCATGGCTTGTTAGGCCAGCCTTTGAGTTGACAATGACACTGATTGATTCCCAATTGCCTCCTCCAGCCTACTGTCGTGATTCTGTAGTGCCTAGGAGAGCACTACACTCATCTTCCCATCTTCATTTTTTCTGTCTTAATGGAGAGTCGTATAGAAGCGTCCGGTAAATAGTCTTGCAATACCTGAAGACGTGACATTCCAACTCATCAGTTCAAATGGGCTGGCCGTGACTTTGGCTAAATGAAATGGAACGAAATGCAATAAAATTAAGCTAAATTAACTTTAGCCGAGGAAGACGACACCATCAAAGCTGTTTTTGCTCGTTTTATAGCATCACAATCGAGTCATACTACTTACCACTGCAAGACATTCTCAAATATTCTCACAAGATCAGATGAAAATGGCTGATGCTGTGGATGTACTTTCTTGTTCTCATTGCCCAAGTCAATAGATTTGAGAAAACAAAAACATGTTCTTGATAAAAATATACTAAAGTCATAAAATACAGAAGCTCTGCATATTTTGTATTTAAGGGAATTGTCCAGAGGATGAAACCGGAATATTCAAGCTAGGAAATATAGAGATAGGGGATTATATTTATTGTATCTAAATGATGTTATGATGTAACTTTGGGATGAAGTGGTACACTGCCGACACCTGTAGATTCACAGTGAGTCCGTCCTTTTGCCGTTGTCTTCCTCTGGATGATATCAAGTAGCGGCCGACAGTCTTATTACCAATTGAGTCTTGAGTCTCTGCATTGGACTAGGAGCCTCTTTATTGCTTTTATATAGCAAAAGCCAACTGCCTTAGCTCCTCTAGCCGCCAGCAAGCCTCTCCGACATAAATGTGACACGAAAAAACAGCCGCCGCTACCATAGCACAACTAAGTATATACAAATAGAGATTGTATGTAGGTAGGTAGTAGCGAGTGGATAGGCGGTGACGTTGGACAGGACACAATGTACGATTAGAAACGAGAGATGCAGACGGGACGTCTTTGACTCTGACTTTTAGACTTTTGAATTTAGTGAGGATTATTTAGCATGCAAAGAACACCCATGGATAGTTGTCTACCCACGCGAATAATATATCCATGCCGCATTCTCATCTCTCTAAGTACTACTTGAGTAGAGTACACTTCTTATGCACAGGCACATCTTGTCGTATCCATTCTGCCTTGGTGCCAGTTGGTCAGCTTAACATTTAGATATAGACTCCGACTCGGCAGGAGGATCCTAGGAATTACAGACTTCTTGACAAATTGAAACCATATGCATATACATATTTATATATAACTTAAATCAGTTTATTTTTATTCATTTTTTGCACAGTGATAGTAAACGAATGATACAGTATTCATTTAGTATGCAGTTTGTACTTCACAAAAGGTAAATATACAACTACCTAACTACTACTACAAGACAAGGTAGGCAGAAACATTTAACTACAATAAATGAATGTAAGTAGTTCTTGTAAGAGAAACTATCTTTGCATACAAATGCAGATAAGTTACGCTACGGACTTGTAGAATTAGTAATCCACAGTCACTACTAATAAAGATGAATTGAGACTCGTAACTTCATATTAGTAAACGATAAGTGTAGTTCACCATGTAGGTATACACTTGGTCAGAAGGTTCATTCTTGTGATACTTGAATTTATAAGAGTATCTAATAACGTAATGTTCATGATGTCATGCAATGGGAAACTTTTATTAAAAGTCCTTCAAAGATTGATTATTATGTAATATGTTGTTGTGGTCGTTGCCGATAAAGCATATTAGTATGTATACCAGATAGCAACAGACTCGGGCTTTAATTTCAATCTCCATAATATTACACATGTGAAAAAATTAATACTGCTACAGCTTAAAATAGTCAAATTGTTAGTGATGAGGCTCAATTTTTAAAACTACAAAAGTATGTTACTGGTGCTTTGTAGTATAACGCAAAATGTTTGTATATCAATTGCATGTGCGTGGTTTGCCAAAGATGGAAATTGCTAATGCAGAAAAAATCGTGTCTAAAATAACGATAAGCTTGTTCAGTATATAAAAGTACCTTCCTTATTATCTGCACCATACACACATCCAACAGAAACCTTACGTGCATGTTAAACAAATTGTTGAAGGGGAACGTTGCGTTGTTTCTGCAGAAAATTATTTCTGGGAAGTGGGAACTATTACTTTTACATGTGTATCATCATGACTCTACCATTTCAAGTGTAGCACAAATATGGCCTTACTAATCAAGAGTAGGCAAAATTGACAAGAAATGTTTCATTACAAATTCCTCGTCCTATTTCTGAAATAATATTGTCTAATTTTGAGTATATATTATATACTCAAAATTAGACTTATTTAGTTTTACTTAATAGAGTTTAGATTGTTAAGAATAATTTTGGTTTGTCCATATGTACATCCAAGAATCTATAGTGTATTTCAAATTTTTTATCCTTATAAATATCAGAAACCCGGTTGGCTTTAGAATTTGGAATTACAGATAAAAAATTAGAGGACAAACACCTGGCCTTACTTGGTTTTAGTGCCCTGCGCAGCTATTGTTAACTCGTTATTATTTTGTTCTAAGTCTAAAGTCAGATCGATAACAAATAGTGCGAATTGATCGGATTATATATATATTGAAACTGTCCAGTTGAGCATAGTTAAAGTTGTAACTGCATTATCATTAACTTTTGACTGTCTGTTTGGCTATCTGTAGTCTGGATTTGAAAAGCCTTGAACGCGTACTTATCCACTTAAGCTACTGCTGATTGCATGTAATAAAAAGATGAGGGACACCTACAATAAATAATGTGATAGGGTTGCATTTGGGTTTGAATGTAAATAATTACGTGCAAGTGAGCCTATCAGTCTAGTCAATTAAATCTCGATAATAATTATATCTAGGTTTAGTGGTAGTATTAAATGAACTTAGAGAAAAGACTATAAGTTGTAAGTGCATGTGGCTGTAGGTGGTCACTATTTACAACAATGATAAGCAAAAAACAAACATTGTTAACTGTAGACTTAAAATTACAATGTAATGATTTTTTTCCAGGAAGATAGTGTTTAAATATTGCTACCTGGTAGTTAATAGTGTGTAGATAATGATTAAGAAAGGATAAAACAATAAAATAAGTGTATTCCTTGTCCATTACACTTATCTGTACATGGATAGTGAGAAATTTTGATTTAATAATTATGTGTTAACGCTTTGAGTTTGTAATGAGAGTTTTTCCACTGGGATGAAGACTATGAACAGAAAGGAGAAAGGTCTATCGAAAGAAATCTAAATGAAACATTTTGCCATGTAAAGAGATAAAAAATGTTTTATTACCCCTTTTATAGTTTGAGGTAGACTTTTATGTAATTGTTGTGGCTGTAGGTTGCGCGTGTGAGAAAATTTCAGCTAAATAATTCAGCGCTGTCTTGTCATCGGGGAAGAACTTTTCATTTTATTATCAGGACAATTATCGCAGTTCAGAGGTAATCGATAACATTTATCAGTTCTGGAAATGTAAAGATAGGCAAACGTGTGTTATTTAGATTAGTAAGGAAAGACAGGAAATTATCTGATGTACTTCGTAATCTTATGGCGGTATGTTTTCCGTTGAGATCCATTATAATGGTGTCTATCTTACAACTTGTGGCTTTGGCTTGCAGACCGACTGACAACAAATAACATTAACAGTAGAGATATCTGCAGACGTGGAGATATTTGGCGGAGATATGTCGTGTAGTGTTAGGCGCAGGTCATCCGGGTCGTATCAAACTAAGACAAACTTTATTATGTACATGAAACTAATTTCTAAACTGCATTATGTAACTATGTAACACTATGGACTACGTGGGCCGATGTGTGTTACAGTTAAACATGACATGACCAAATAGATCACCAAATTCTCTTTAAACTTTGCCGACTTGAGATACATTAGCCCTAAGAGATACTCGAATGAAAATTAAGAACTTGGTTCAAATGGTTGAACTATCCTCATGTAAGTAATCTACATTACAATTTAGTACACTATGAAAAGTACCTACTAGTAGTCTCGATAATAATATTCTGCCGCAATCCCAATTAACATTTGAACTTAATTTTAATCTGCGCACTTCATTAAAATGGGTCAGACTATTTAATGAAGCTTTTATTTAATTAACATTAAATTGGGATCTGTAATTAAGAAGGTCCATTTAGCGAGCGACATGACATAAACTTGAAAATTGTGAAAATATTAAAGTTAATGATTATGATGAAAAATAGTGGCGAGGATGAGTTTCTTAATTAAAAGGTAATATTTACATAGGTAAGTTGTAGAAAAGTGCGCGTGTGAAAAAGAGTAATTATAAGGAGGCAAATCCAGCAGATTCTCTAGAGAAGCTGGGAAACCGCCGAGGCTTGTAGTTTTTACGGCAAACATTAATGATAATGATAACCTCATTAAACATGCGACTGTCTGTATTTTTATGAGTGCCTGTATCACTTCATTCACTGGCGAGCTTAATTTACAGAAAATCCTCCTTTAATTAAAAGAACAGGAAACTTAAAAAATCCCAAACATCAAACATGAAAACGAAAATACATCTTCGCTGCCCTTTCGTGTGATTCAACTTTGTGATTTCTTGTGATTGCCTTCCATTGCATTTCGCTCCTTGCGTTTACTTTGCCTATTCGTTGCGCAACGAAAAGGTTATCCTACATGGAATGAAGTAATATCAAGATGAGAAAAAAATTCTTTACTGCCAAACTTACCGTGTACCAGCAGTTACTGAAAATATACTACGTAATATCTACATGCACTTATTATTTAACCCAATTTAAATATCACGTGTTAGTGTCTAATATACCTACATTTCATTATAAATGAATCACTAATACATGATCCAACGACAATTTCTTCTAACGGTTATCCTCTGAAGAAGCCTAAGTATGATAATGCATGTGCAGTCTTTACACCTGAGTCCTAAATGAAAGGGTTAGCTGACAGAAGTACATGTTTTCCACCTGTGCAGCTACCTGGCTATAGCATGTCTTCTTGCATGAAAGCCAATGTTGTTTTGCTATCTGTCCAAAAGATTCCTAAATTCTTAGCATAGTGAAATAGGAAAGTAATAAATTCTAGACTTATCATGCAATGCATGGTTAGGGTAATTTTAGAGTTTCTTCCTCCCCTTGTTGGCATTACATGGCGTTAACTTCCACTCCTGGTTTTCAACCCAGGCGACACTTAAGACTCCAGATTACACAGAGGAAATAATCATTTAAGATAATCATAATTTGGAGCTCCTCTAGGGCTCTACAGGTTCTAGAGGCTCTAGAGGTGGTTCCGCTCACTAAATCGGTCGAGCTTCAGGAATTATTACATTTGGCTCTCTTTATGCCTCTCAGTATTCATATGCAATGTGTTTTGTCTTATATGAACATAATATTATGAATCATGTAGGCAAGTGGAAAGGGAAATTGACTATATTATTCTATACAAGTACATTTATTGCTCTTTTATCTTTCGCATTAGTTCATGTAGTGCGCACACCACACAGGCTAAGAGTATCTCTCGTAATGTATTAAGTGTGTTTAATAAACAATTATGAGGCATGAGGTAGTATGGATTTCACCTTGACACATTAATCCCTCAACTGAATCAACCTTGTCAGTCGATACCCAGTTACTTGGACTCAATTCCTAAATTTTAAAAATTCTCTTTTATATAAGAGCCTCTACCTATACTCTGTCTATACGCTATAGCTACTATTAAGTAGTTAGCTTCTTAATGAGGCCTACATCTTAAGTTAGGTCATATCCAAGATTTGCAGATCAGATTATGTTTGACTTTGGAGTAGTAGGAAGGCTTTTGAATGTCAAGATAAACAAGTACGGATGTAGAATTAATACTAAGGACAGCTTTATTAATTTACCAAGAAAATGAGCCAACTGTGAATAACTTTACTCATTTAATAATCTTAATTTCATACGGCCAAGCCGCATTAACATTAGCAGTATTTTCAATACCCTACAGTTGAAACATAGTCAGATTTTGCTAGAAAAGTATTTACAGTTCCGTAGTTTCTAAACTGCCACTAATTTATATACAACAGAAGATGAATCTGCATTATGTAATTATAATATTCAACGAAATCAAATATTTTATTGACGGTAACTCCATTAGTGACTTTGATAGATGTGTAGTTGGTGTAACAAACAAACTGTAATTTTAATACAGTTGCATGATATCTGAAACAAATATTTGCAGATGGTCTGTTTGCTCACCTTATCTACGGTAGATAATGAACTCAAATAACACTTACATAATAAATTTAACCAAATCAAAGAATTCAGACTGACTGACTCGAGTACATCAAACAAAGTTATGTTTGTATTATGAAAGTAATGTTGATAGCAAATTAAAAAATACTGTCAATACACATCGTATATGCATAAGTTTGTCTAGTTGGTGGTTGCATGTGCCTCACACTCCATAACCTGCTTCATTCATTATACGTTTATTCTATTGTTCGAATGCATGTGTTTTGAAAAGTCTATTTCCGATACAAGTCCATGCGTGATACTCTGATATCTAGCATGAAGAAAGAGATAAAACTACAGATTCAAACAAAATCTTACACCTGTCCACCATTCACGCTCTTTGACTCTCATTGAAAACGTTTAGTAACGAATTTAGTATTTTGAAATGATTGTAAACATACTATGCCAATGCTACTACAGATATATGAATGAGAAACAAGATTTCCATTGGGAAAATAGGTTAATACAATGTACATATTCCAGAATATTCTAGTATTTAGTAAACTTAGTATGATTTGTGCTATTGGAACGCATCAGGTTGTTGTTCTGCGGCTGCATATCTACTTAAAGTGTAAAAATGTTTGTTTGCAAATGTAAACAGATAGCTGAAATAATCTAAGTACATGAAACACTTACTCCCTATGGTCACATGTGTCAGAATATCAGATCTAATCACTTAATTTGGTTAAATCGGAACGCTAAGTAATGCTAGAAAAAGCATGCCAAAATGATCCCATTGCATGTGAATATAGCTAATCTTGCTGTGCTAATACTACAGCTTCCATTAATGTCAATAAACAACAAATCAGTGTGTGAACGTGACCTGAACTATTTATTTATTTAAGTAAACATTGTGAACTTTGAAGGGACATTGAGTTCTATTTGCATTAAAAGTTTACTTTCCCAAATATCATAACCCATTGAATTCAATGTCTAACCTGAGTGATGCTGCATGGTAGGCATCAGTTCTTTTATGTACCTAATTAACTACATTACCCACTTACCGTTTTGTGTCAGCATTTTTCATTCACATACTAAACATCATTCCAGATGTACTATGCACTTAGGAATCCTCTGGTCAAAATACCGCAGAGACTGCAAAGTATTTATCAACATAGTATCAAGGAGTTTCTGACCTAATGGCAAAGTAAAACAACAGCCATCAAGCCATCATATGCCATAAATTATTTCCAACTTGACAAATTGACCTAGTTGTATATTTAGGTGTACTAACTTATATTTGCAAAATGCTTTTGACATATTTACTTAAAGTAAACAATCGTAGATAAACATGCGTTGCGGTTACATAAGTAATGTTAAGTAATGTTATGTAAGTTGCAAAATATCCTCTTTCTAGTTGGTGATTTAAAATCCAGATTCCATTGGAATTACAATCAGGAATGATAAACAGAGGAAAAGTATTTGTAATTTATTAGCTTTGTAAAAAGGTTGAAGATGGATATGCAAAGATTGCTGTTGTTTTGTCTGCGTTTGTTTGGGTATGAGTCAAGCCTGTCTTGTAATTTAAGTAAAAGATCTTGACTGAGACTGGGACTGATCTGTGCAAAAAAGACAGATGTTATGGGTGTTTGAAAATAAATAATGAGGTAGTAGACATTGGCTCCACCGGTTGCTGTGTTGATTCTCCCATTAAAAACTGAAGAAACGACGAACCTCCCAGTGGAAGAGATAATCTTCCGCTGGATGAGCTGTGCTTCTTATGTAATTAAAGTGGCCCACCTGAGTTACGGGCCTATAATGGAGCATTCATAAATTTCACGAGTTTTATGGAACCCTTTTGGAGGTCGCAAATCATAAAACCCATTTTATATTACGACGAACATGAACTTGACTGCCTGCACTGCACTACGATCCTAGTTTAATTTTCCTTTATTCTGTTCTGCACTGGCCGACGTGTACAGAATGGCATAAGTATCAACAATAACTACATCATATCATTTATTTTACAATATCAACAACATAAACTACGGGATTTTTTCTCTTTTTCAAGTATACTTTGCAAAGTAGTCTTCTTAAAACTCTGAGCTTGCAGCTCATCGCGTGTAATAATTACCTTCCCATTAGTTTTAGGCCAAATCTAGGATTACACATGTTTTACCGTCTTTAGTACCCCTACACGTAATAAATACAGATATACCTATACATTCCCCTGAGATGCTATTGTTAAAAGGTTTTAACTGTCAACCCTTCCCTATATGAATCTACCTTAACTTCTTATATCTATGTTACTATTTATAATTAGGTGCAGATATACTAAGGGATAACTATAGTTGTCATTTCATTTAGGACAGTTAAAGCTGTCTGGTGTATGCAATATAAGTAGTACCTATATACTTACTGGTAATTGCTGCCGTTTAGAGAAGTCGGGTTTGGATATTAACTAAAGTTGCCATTAGCAAAATTATGCCTGGCAAAATGTGTTTAGGGCGTCGTCTTTGCTTGTGGCCCAAATTGCTCACCGACCGAGTAAGTTTCTTCACCTAAATCTCACCTGCTGTTTCATGTATTATTATTATTCAAGACTTTCTTGAGTGAGTCTGCAGTAGTTAATTTATCATTAAACATAAATGGATACTACCTATACATCGCACTACTGAGAAATGTCCCTAGGTCTAGATTGCATATTGTGCAATAAATATTTTTGATTCCGTATTCGTCATCGCGTATTGGATGAAAAGTTTTTGTCCCGATTTTCAGTCTATTATGGTAATGTCCTTCTGGTAGGAAATGTGTACAGGTAACTGTTGAACTCAAGTGTAAACGGATTACAGTTTTAGTTGGTTCTTAAAAGTTTTACATCTCGGTTAAATTACTAAGTCGTCGTAAAAAGTGAGGGCAGGCCACCCGGCATGATATTCTACTTTAAGCATGTGGATCTTTTGAGCATGAGCTCCTCGTAACGTAAATGCATGACTCGTTATTACCTTCACTTGCAAGTGACTAAATACCCATTAAAATTAAACTCGTAGGTAATTTACATTCTCTAGAGTGGCAAATGTCGCGGCTTTAGCAAAATGGTGAATAAAGTAAATACCCGGTTTCTTTACCCAATCATAAAACAAAATAATTTAGTCCCAAAAATTAGAATCCTCACGCATAGGACAGGTTGTAGAAATATTAAATCCTTCCCAACAAAATTCACTTCTTTGGACAAAGAGCCCATTAAATCTTTACCTCACATAAGCGATTAACAATTTGTCACTTTTGAAACTAAATGATTTCAAAAATCGTGTAGTAAAGTGCGAAAGTATCTAATTTGTATTCAATTCAGCGTTTGAATCCATTTATTCAAAGTGATGTACCTACTTAGGGAATACATTGTAGCAGTGGGAAAGGATTTGAGAAAGTAAATGACACAACCAAATTTTAATAAGCTCAAGTAATGTCATTAGCATAAAGGAATTCTCAACAAACTGATACAAGGATGAGAATTAAGTTATGTGGAGGAAATGTAGAAAGTAGATTATTATAGAATTAGTACGAGTGCGTAAGTATATCATAAAAAATAGTCACACAAGCAAATCTGTAAATTGAAAAGTGTGAAAATATCTGTGAAGAAAGGTATAGAGATGCATACAAATATATTCCGTTGGAGGAGATTTGTCAAGGAGTTGATATGTTTGTATGAATCTCTGAATTGGCATAAGACAATAGTTCAAGTAGATATTAGTATTTGACATGAGGACTAAAGTATGGAGTAGTTTGTATCATGTATAAGTATGCGAACAATTGTAATAGTAGAATAAAAGCTGAGTCATTAGGTGTGTTCTTGCAGAGGAAGGAATATATCATTTCTACTTTAGATTAGGATGCTCATCTTGAAGAGGCAAAATGAAGTGATGATGTGAATCTCAAGTCAAAAGATTGTAAAATGTAAGGGAGGTCTCTTCTTCCGAAGATGTACAGAGTATTTAAGTGGAGTGTAGAATGTAGGTAGGTCGTCGTACACCTGTCTGTGTTTTCTGAATTAGAAACATCTTCTCTGATTTGTAGTTATTATTTGTATCTGTTGATATGTCTTTGTGTATTAGTCGGGGTTGAATGTGATTTAATGTGATGTGTGTGGGACCAAATGAATATCAGTCAGAGGCGATGAGAAAAAATAAGGAGAGAAGCCAGAGACACTATAATCCATCGTCATTAGTCTGAGGACTCCACCTTAACTTAAAGTCTTCCTACGTCCAACGTTTATAGAAGCCGAGAACCAGGCCGAGCTTTTGATTTGCCCTCAGACGTGACGTGACTCTCTTCACCAAAACATAACAACAGGAATAAAGATATGAATTTGAAGGGTTTATAAGTGTGAATGTGAATAAACGTCCGTAATCATACAAATCAGAGTTTTCCCTCTGCACACCTCAAATCCCTGCAATCGTGTAAACTGTAAACTAGATGCAGAATCACACTCTATTGTTGAGTAGGTAGTTGATCTGATTGGTACTCTTCTGCCTCCATACATACATACATACAGATACAAATATTATGCTGCCATTAATTTCTCCGTACATAGAACTCGACGAGCTTCTAAGTTTGGTATGTAAGTGTAAATGATGAAATTATCATCTGATTCATTTCTTGTTTTGATAAACATTCATATTTCTAAGAACGTATTTGCTCCACTATACAACTCGCCCATTTTTGCATTTGAAATGTATCGTTAATGTTTCGACACTATCCTACATAAGTATATTACATTCCAGTTTCATTTGATACTTTGAAATGGGAACTTACAGAACAATATTAGAAAGTACTTATTACATCCAACCAAGAAAGGTAACGTATGATTTCTAAGATATTTAATAGTATAATTTCTGTCGTAAGCGTGGTTCATTTTCCTATGCCAAGTCTGAATATCGAAAGGTACGTGTAATTTCATAAAAGGTTCATCTTAAAGCTCTCCCTTCCATACAGCCACATCATTTTCAGATGAGCCATACTAAAAGTTTCGCTAAGCTGCAGTTATTACTTCATACAAATCATTCACAGTTATTTTACCTTAGCATATTAGGATTCTTAGCCTCTTCCTACTTATTTTAATACCGTCCACATACATTACTATTCTGCTAACCTCCCTGTGTAAACCAAGGAGAGAATGTGCATTTACTGTATTGGACGAGAGAGATAGGGTCACAACCCTTTGCTCAACCGACGACTCATTCTCATTAAGATCTTCTTTAGTCACTGTCAGCTTGATAAACGAACTTTGGAATTGACTTGGATTCCTCCGCATGGTTTTCGAATTTGTCAAAACTTTAAATCTGCTTACCAACAGAAAATCCGTTCTTTCAACCTTTAAGCTCTAATGAAGTTTTCAAATCTTCTCATGTACATCGAGTTCTTCAAACCTTTCACCACTTTTCTTCTGAAATAAGTTGCCATCCACAATGTCTTCCTGGATTTTTTATTGCTACTCACACCTAACCCACTTAATAATTGACATGCCAAGTAACACTTTTAAACAGTCATCTACCGAAAGATAAACTTGTGGGAGGTTTTTCATCTTCAAAGGAATTCCCCCACAATTGTATCGTGACTAATGAAATTGTAAAATTGACAAATAGCAATCAATACCAGGAAAATATCGAAAAATTATGAATTTTTCAGAGGAATTTAGGAACTTCTATTACTGCAGAATACTTTTTCTGTGCTATATTTTCTATAGGTTGTATACAATTTTATAGGGCATCTTTTCGTCTACCTTGTGAATCTATCTTTGTCATATGTCCAATTTAATTCATGTAGTTATATTCAGGTGGCCAGTTGGACTTTGATTTAGTTAAGCAAAGTCTACATAGCTGAATGATCAAGTAATTTGAAATTAGGAGTCGAGCAACATAACACTGACCCAAGTCATAACATTATTTGATACTAATTAATACGACCTCAAGGTGTAAATGGGTATCTCACTGTTCATTTCATTCTCTCTCGCCCAGGCCTTCCTTTCATTTCTTTTTCACTCTGGCTCACTCTGTTTTTTCTCTCGTCGGCATCCGAAAGCACTTACTTTAACTCTGCCTGCTGTGCAGGAGATGCTGTAGAATCAAAAGAAGTTTCAACTTCAAGACAGAAATATAAATGTACTTCTTACCGATGTCCTGCATCACAAATTCTCTCAAACAGAAGTACTAATACTCTTTTATCTCCTGTTTTATCTGTGAACATACCAATACCAAAATTCTTCATCAGGTAGATAGAGGTACATAAACATTTATGTATTTTATCCAGCCTCTCATCTTAAATATCGTAGACTCATGTAGAAAACGAAGATCAAAACATAAAAATCGAATTAAGCCTTAGAAAATGTTATCAAAGAAATAAAATCAACATTGGTATCATAGCATCTTTTGCCGAAAAACATCAAAATATTAAGACTGTCTAGTGTTATGCGACATCAGTGAGCATTTATCTGAAAAGATGGAAAATTGATAATAGAAAGCTATAGATCAAATCTGTTTTTACATCAGAACATCAAGTCAAAACATCACGACTTGAATCCATTTTATGTTAGTTCGCACGAAAGAAGGGTTAGAGCTAGAGCTTTGCAATAATGCCGCACTCTACTAGTAGGTACCTATATTATGTTTATGGGGAGAGATGAGGAAATGATCGTTGACTACCATTAAACATAATAAATAGTTAGATAAGACAGTTTGTTAGTCAGAAATGTATAAAGTTTGACCATGCAACTATCAAAGTGAGAATCTGTGGAGATGTAGAAAAAGTGGCAGGACACTTGCTGGGAAGTAATTAAAATCATGTGAAATCGGGAAATCGGCCGAGGGAAGGCAAAGGAAGGAAGAGCCGGAAAGTTGAAGGAGAGATGAAAAAGAGGTTCACCTGAGAGATGCGTAATGCACTCATTAGTCATTGACTTTTTTACACGGTTGAATAATTAGCCACAAGCGAGGAAAGATGGGCGTAACTAATCGAGTGTACTAAGAGCCGCAGCAGGACCAAATCTTTTCCCTCTGAGCCCGCCTTTCTGATTCTACACTAGATAACACTACATTATGTCCATAACACACCACACTTCATATAATATATCTAAACTACCTACCCACAGCCAACTCATAAACACACACATCCCCATTACTTACTCTGTTATGCAATACCACTTCCATATCTCTATTTATGTTTAGATCCACACACAAAGTATACACAGTAAACCACAATCTTTTTATATTTACTCATGTTCTTCCCTTTTTTATTACCCTGTTCGTCTTTGTCTCAATTATAATACTCCCTACCTTACACACACAATTAGTTAACATACTATAACTCTCCTTTCAAACTTTACTCATTTCACCACTGCCAAATATTCGAAATCTGAGTTTAACCACCTTCGCAGTGGTCACATTCTAATTAATCTAGTTTTGCTACAAAAATCGATCCCACAATATGAATGTTTGATCTAATCTATTTAACTATTCATATGAAATTAGTATTTAAAGAATAATTTTCGTCGCTGAAAACATTTATAGCATTAAAGAAGCTTAAACAGAAATCAAAAATGATATAAGTAGGAGTGGGGACACAACTGGGCCACATAATGGAAACTTAGTTATTATGAGCCATGAGGCATGTACTGCAAGATTCATAAGCTTAGATCAACTCAAATTGTATATTTCGTATTGAAAAGTGACTAGAGGTACAATGTAAAGTAAATTGGAAAGGGTAACTGGAAAACATGAGAAATTACGTAGATTTAATCAGCATTAAATGAATCAGGAAGAAAGGAGTACCTTCCTGCTATCTCTATGTATATCTCTTTACTGATTGATAAGTTCTCTAACCAGCAATATTTTACTCTTGACAGTTTTCTTCTGTGAATTACATTCATATCATTCATATAGCACGTAGTAAGGAGTAGGACAGCCTTGCCTCTACTATTGATGTGGGTATATCTTTCCCTTGTGTAGGAGTATCTTTGTCTTCGGATCAACGTTTTCATTGATAGTTCATTGCATGCTTACACATTAGTATACTAGATTAGATTCTAGCTATACATTATAGTAGAATATATCTTTTTTGATTCCCATTTGGCTTCTATTAAATTCAATCATTTTTCAACTGAATAGTTAAGTTATGATCAGCAGAAATATTGCATTGGTTATTATAATAATATTATACTGACAAACAGATAATAGTATGATATGACAACTTATTAAGTACAATCAAAGTGGTCAATACTATTTGTACACAAAATGACAAAAGTAGGTAATTATGACCTTGGGGCATAATGATAATACCGAGACATTCCTGAGTAATCCTAATTATGGCAAAAGGGGGAAATAGACGTGAATCTGTGGTGGAAGTGTTGAGGGGAAGGCTATTGAGATGAATGCACTAGCATTTAGTAGGGATTCATCATACACTATCTGTGTTTTTACAATGTTTGACTTGACTCGCAGTTCGTGACAGAGACTATAATAACTATAATGTTTTTATTAGTGTGAATACGTAATAGTATTTATTCCTGGTTTTGTTGGCAGTGATAGTCATTCCCCAACGACTACTTCTACTCTTATGAACATTATATGTGGATGTCTATGGTTTGTATCTCACCATTCATAATGTGAGATCTCTGGGTATAGATTATGATGATGACCAAAACACGTAAGTACGTTGCCTTGAGGCGTCAAAATGGACACAGACAGAACTCTTAACATGCAGAACACGTCTTGGCGATTTATTTGCAATTCTATTCCTTACTAGTCTCTTTACTAATACTCTCCGTGTCTCTCTCTCAACTAAGCAGATAGTCTTCTCATCTGCAGTCTACATACTTGCAAGTTATACATAGTAAGTGTCTACTTCTAGAAACATGAGATTATGTCCACAACAACATACGTATTGCAGCATCACAAAAAAGTATTAGGCATAGATAGCGGCAGTACATTATTGTACATTCCTTGATAGGTAGCCTGAGTATTGCAATCAGTACAGAGTAGACTTGACGGCAGTGTGAACCAAAAAAGAGTCTACAAGATCATTTTTAACGATGCCTTCTGACTAGTATGACTCTAGCAGAATTTTACATTCTCTCCTGTATTAAATGTTTAGAACGAATCTTTTGTACTGTATAGGTATTCTATACCTTACATATGCGCAATGACACTGTTCCTAAATGATGTACAAACAAGATAGAGCAGCAGATTAAAAATCAAAGTGTGTTGTGTTAACAGAATGAAGAATTGAAAGATCACTTTACACACGTTCACATTTCGAGATTTTTTACTCTTGCTATACTAGGCGTCTGTAGATGTGGTTAGCTACGGTTTGTCCTAGCATACAGCACACCTTTTGCAAAATTATAACACTTTACTTCACACAGTGTTACTATTTGTACAGTCAACCAATACTGCTTTCTTAAAAATGCTATGCAAGATGTACTATAATATTTGATGCAGTAGTAAAAGTAGAAGGAGTGGCTCGTAGTCACTTGCTTCTTAAGCCCTTCCTTCGTTTACATTTTTGGTATGCATTTCCTATTACGTATCCTTGGACGAATTTTTGGACATACCTACACAACTACGTACTATGATCTACCACTCAACTAAATACTGCATATAATCCCTGCGATTTGGTAGGCATGCTTACTGATCTCTTTGTGTGTCATCTAGGCCTGTGTTTATTAATTAACATAAAAGTGTACGCAAACACCTATCTTTAAGTGGTTTGATATTATTAAGTCGTAAGTAGATGAACACTTCAAAGCATTAGTCAAACTATATTGCAGTACTGGAATTTTTATTGACGTTACAATTCAGAGTTCATTTACACAGTATATTTTATGTCCTGTCACTTCCATGTCTTGTGAATATCGGTTATGAACCTTTGGAAGTCAAACGTTGAATCATAATCATTATGTGTTTTTGCAAAAATTATACAACTGTTTCAAACATGAAATGTGTAAGTAAATCTAGCACACACTAAGAAATACTTTCTTGTTGCTGGTTTAATTTAAGGTTTAGCATTACCCATGAATTCATTCTAACATACGAATATTTAGCAGTATTCGCATTCACACTTTTCAGTTTACACTATTGTATATTTATGAAAGATAAATCAGAAGATGATATCGAGCAATAATATAAAAATTATGCTGTATGAAGCACTATCTGTCACTGGGATGACGAGGTGATGTTAGCATTTGCTTAAATATTTGCGATTTGATTCACATCCACAGTCTAAGGTAATGGTTCTACTTCAAATTTTTAAGTAGCTAACTACTCATAAATATGTTCTTTGCAAAAACAGCGTTCACTCAGCGAGGTAATGAATAATGTATTGAAATCCGTAATATGCATCTTCGGGGTGAAAAACCTCTGCTGTTAACAATATCACACAACTCTGTTATTTAGTGTCTGTCAATCCAGTGATGAATAATATATTAGGAACACAAACATCATTTGGCTAGGGAAGTGTTTGTCGATTCTAGTTGTTTCACTAAAATATACGATTTTCAGGAAAAAATATTATGCTGTAGTACAAGAGATCTGTGAGGGTTGGGCACAAGTCGATATGCTGAATAATTTATTTAGCATGAAGACGCGAATCTGCACAATTTTGTTAGACAAGTATACATCGAAGTGTACACACACATATTATATGGTATATGGTGATGAGCATTATTACAATGCATCTGGGACAATGTTAAGTCGTTACATAACTTGTAGCAGTGGCCAGGAGAATCCAAGATTCAACATCCACAATTTTGATACCTGCAAACTAAACAGAAGATGATTTGGAACATAAAGTATAGCATCAAGGCAGATAAACCATCTATGTAGTTGTGTTCATGGTCTGGTCAATCCTGAAGTTTTCTCTGGATGAATTTTGAGCTTCCATTTTTTATTTTGTAGTTTCTTATGCTATGCGCAAAGATGTTAGTCTAAGCATACATGCAGTCACGAATATTACTATTAGCTGAATATCTACCCAGATAATGCAAGGTCAGATAACATCTGTCCTTAAGAACAGTAAAATAACAAATTGATAAATTGGACTAAGCATTACTAATAATATTTCCGAGAGAAATCTATTTCAGCTCACAGAGCTCAGATGACCAGATGTAATGTTAAGATAAAATATTCATTTTGAGAGTATCATGGTTAGAAATCTCCAAGAAGCGTTTACTGTGCCTTTCGAGGTGACTCAACTCTCCTTGGTAATCTCTAACGAATCACAGGTTCACATTTGAAAAATAAGTTGAAATCCTACCTGCCAAAGTATACCTCACAAAAGAATGAACCAAAAAGAGACTGGGCAGGAGACAAATCCGTGATTAATATAGGAAATCAGGTGTGTACTCTGATTTGAGTTGATGTTGTGATGGATTTGACTCGGTGTGAGGTTCCCCTCCTCATCTTCCCCACGGAGATGTACTTCAAGTAACTAAAACGAACGTAGGTAATATTTCCAGGCTTCAAATACTTTAGTTTAGTTTATGTTCAGCCTCATATCTATTGACCGCACGTGGAGTTCAACAGGGAGTTACTAGTCAATATTTAGTTCATTCATAGCATCATAGCACACATCGGATCGGGGATACTTTAAATTCCCAGTTTTAAATAGGCAGGCAGGATAGAGTAAGTAAGTGAAGTAAGCATACATAAGGCATATATAATCAGATGGCACACTTGAAATTGTTACCGCAAATAAGAAAACATCACATAAGATTCCAAGGCAAACAAAAATCATTCTTCTACTCTGGTATAATCATTAAAAAATTAGTAGTGTTGTATAAAATTGTTTAAAACGATGCAAAAATATGCCTCCCCGGCGGGGAATCGAACCCCGGTCGTCCGCGTTCTGTAGTATATTGACAGGCGGAAATACTCACCACTATACTACCGAGGATTGGCTGGGAGTAGCTTCAATTTATGCCATCCTCGTATCTAATAGCCTGAGCATTTGCTTTCATCTACATGTGCTTCAGTTCCATTCCATTTGTACAGACACAGCACACAAACATGCATGTTCATATTCTTGACACGACATGTACTGAACTAACACATACACACACTCACATAACACAAATCACAGAAGCAAGTACATAGTAGCTAAGAAGCACATAGCTAAATATTATGGCTATAGCACACAACAAGCTTAAGTTAATGTTAAATTACAGAATATCGGAGTTAAGTCCATTTAGTCCATAGTCCACGTACAAGTACTACATAGTATAGCCATAGTCCACATATCCTATATATTATTAGAAATTAGAACCTCTTTGAGTAAACCTAGTACAATGTACAAACTTAGTACAAAGTACAGTAATGCAAAATTAGTTTATCATTTAATTATCGCAAAAAATTGTTGTTGATTTTAAGTGTAGAGATAAAAATAATGTCGCATGCATCTGCATCACCGATGTGACTGCTTATGAGTGAGATTATTGCCGATGTGTGACACATTAGAGAATGAGTGAATACGTAATACGTATTA